>JAMALN010000833.1:0-17158 GCA_023630115.1 Cutaneotrichosporon sp. PK4640 | reverse complement strand
ATGGCGCTCTTGTCGACCGCCTCTGTGCGGCACGTCGGGCACGAGTTGCGTCCCGACGTGAGCCACTGGTCCACACATGGCGTGTGGAACGCGTGCCGGCACTTGAGCACGCGGCACTCGTCATCCTCCTCGTAGTCACAAAGGCAAACCTGGGGTCAGCTCTGTCCCGCCGTATTGAGCTCACCATACACCGCTCGGTGCTCGAGTCGAGCACCTGGCCATCCTGGACGGCTTGGGTGAGCGTGTTCGCCTTGATGACCTTGAGGCCCGACGCCTCGATCTCCTCCTGCGTGACGGTGGGTGGCTTGGCCGGGCCGAGGAGCTCGGACAGGAGCTGCAGGTCCTCGGCGGTGAGCGGGCCGCCGGAGACTAAGGATGGGATGGAGAGTACAGGGTGGGAGCGCGGGTAGTTGCCGCCGATAACGTAGATGAGGTACGTGTTGAGCGGGGGCGACGCGCGCGGCTCGCGGCGGGCAGCGCCGAAGCGCTCCAGTACCCTCGTGCGCAGGCTGCGACGGGGACGCTCGGCGTCGCCCGGCGAGCTAGAGGCAGCAGCACCAGCAAGCTCCTGCTCGAGGTCGCGGTCAAAGTCGTGGTCGTCCTCGGGCAGCGATTGCGTCGTGGCCATGGGTGATGTCGCGGGCGACGAGCCCGTGGCGTTCGCAGCGGCAGCGACGTCCTCGGGCACCTGGCCGTCCATGAACGGGAAGGAGGGGTGCGCGACGAGGTCCTCGGTGGTCATGTTCGGGCTGTGCGCGATAGAACGCACCCCCACGAAGATGGACGGTACAATCGGCTCCTCCTGACCCTCACTGGGGTTGGGCGTCACGACCGAGCCGTCGGCATGGACCGTGGGGAACAGGTGGGCGCGGAAGAAGTTGAGGCGTCGTGGGGTGCCATCCGACCCCCCGCTCACGCCTAGTGGCCGGTGGGCGCCTGGGAGGTTCTGCCCGCGCTGGTGGTGGAATGTGGGAATGGTTGGTGACTCGGGTTCCGTGGTTGTGGCCGTGGTCGAGGCATGGGCAGACGTCTCAGTGCCCGAGTCGGTCGCAGCAGACGATATCGCGGTCGATGTCGAAGACACAGACGAGGCCTCCTCCAGGCTGGATGGGGGGATATCGGTTGCGGGCACCTCAACATCGTCGTCAGCCTCCTCACCCTCTCCAGCGGCATCCGGCACAGCATACGCCCGGACTGCTTGGATAAGATCCTCCTGCAGTGTGTGAAGGAAGTCCTGGAACTCGGCTGGCACGTTGGCTGCGTTCGGGGTGTCACCAGCCACGGCCTCGGCGAAGCGGCGGTTGTCGCGCAGAACAGTGCGGAGATAGTCGCCCAACGCAGCCTCAACGCTCTGGTTCTGGTTGGTGCGGCTGTTGCGCTGCGGACGAAGCCTCTCGATGATCGTCTGCATCGCACTCTGGGCAGTCGATCGGGACGGCTGTGTGGACAGGCTCTCGGGTGAGAGAAGGGTGGTGGCGGTGGCGGCGGCGGCAACACTGCCCATCAGCATTGCACATGGAAGCAAACGCACGTCAAGAGATTCCCGATCATACGGGCCTGCTGGTCGAGGCTCGACAGGTCAATCTGGGGGCTCGCCCCACCGGTCTCGTCGAGGTTGGCATGTGTCTGTGCAAGGCCCTGGATGACGAGCACCGCGCCCACGGGTATCCGTCCCTCCTCCTCGGCAGCGGGTGGAGTTGCTTCAGTGGCGGGTGAGGGTGGCTGCGGGGTACTTGAAGCCGGGGCCGAGGTGGTAGGTGGGGAACGTTCGGGAGCGGCAAAGCCCATAATGGCGCTGAGGCGGTGTAGTGTGCGCGAGGCAGGGGTTGGGGCGGGTGGTGGGACGGCCGAGCTCGAGCTCGCTGCGCTGCTCACGGCGGGGCTGTCACGCCGGCGGAAGCGCGACATGATGCCTGGCTGAGGCGTCCAGTCAGGCCCGAGGGTGTCGCGTATTGTCGAAGCGGACCGAAGTCTGTCGGACAGCAGCTCGTCGGTAGCTGGTGACGCGGGGGTGTCAGGCGACATGGGCGTGCTGACGCCGCTGCTGGGCATTGTTCTTGGGAACGGGAGGCTTGGGCGCCCAGCGGGCAGGCGCGATGGTCCTGCGACCGGCTCGGACATGGGGTCGTCGGCATCCGTGGGCTCGCTGTCGCCGTCTACCCTGCGGCGCTTGGGTCCAGGCGAGTTGACGCTCGTCTGTGACGAGTTGGAGCGCTCGCGTTTACTCGCGTTGTGGTTCTCCTGGTCGCGCCGGAGGAAGGTTGATATACGGCGGCGGAGTGTGGGGCGGCGCTCTTCTTCCTCCTGCCTGCGCGCCGGGTGGCTCTGGTTGGCCCCCATGGCGGGAGAGGGAAGGGGAGCGGAGGGAAGGTCGGCTGAGGTGTAGCGCGGCGCTGCCTCCAAGTTACGAGGCGGGCGCGGGGTTGCGCAGCGAGAGAGTGGATGTTAGAAGGCTGGAGGGGAAGAGTTTAATGAAGGAGGGTGGGCGGTGGAAGGAGGGGCGAGGGGTGAGAGGTTGTGGGGGGGGGGATGGAAAGAGGTGACGACGAGTGGTGGCGCAGGTGTGTGGATGGGGAAGGTGCTTGACGGCGGTTCTCAGTTGGCAGTCGCCACCGGCGGGCCAGGGCTTGTAGAGTCACAGGTGGGCGGTGCGTGCGGGAGAGGGGTGGAGTGGTGGTACAAGGTGAGATGGAATAGATATTGTAAGATGCAGTGGGAGTGGAGTGTCGGGAGAGAGGGAGAGAGGGAGAGAGAGGGGGGCGTCGTTCGTTGAGAAGCGATACAGTGATAGTGATGGCGAGCGTGTGTCGTACGTACAAATGGTGAGCTTAGAGAGTGGGGCTTTGGGTGGGTGAGTGGGTGGGTGAGTGAGTGGGTGAGTGAGTGGGCACACGCGGTGAGGCAAGGTGGCCGAGGCGAAGGGAAGGAAGCGAGTCACAGGGCGACTGGCGGGCATGGCGGGGGGGGGCGAGTGAGGGAGGCTGATGATGACTGATCGAAATCGTCATACTAGCCCCATTTCCACAGAGTGGGGCAGTAGCGGTCAGCGGTCAGTCCTCCTTTGCAACGCCTCTTTTGTTCCTCTCTGCCAAACAGTCCTCGCCCATGGTTGCAACGCCTTGTGCGCACACAATTCCTCAACGATCACCAGCATGTCCATCTGAAGCCGGCCTGTTCGGATGAGGGCTGCGTCGATGAGCCACCGCAGCTATCGCTGACCCTCTCTTCGACGAGTGACGATTCCAGCGAGTGACGACCGCTTCCACCCTACAACCCCGGAGGCAGCACAATGGCGGACGGCCATGCGCGTTTCACCAGAAAGCCGGGACGATCGACACGCAGCTAGTCCCTCTTATTAGCCTCGGGAGGGCGACATAGAGTTGCGCTAACTGATTCCCATCACCTAGCTCATGACCACATGGCGAGATGACTTGGGCTGAAACTCGGGACAACCAACTCTGCTTGGTATGAATGCGATCGGCGCATGCGGAGCAGGTGCTTTTCGCGCTTCCACGATCGTGTGATGCAACCGTAGTACCGCATTGCATACCAGCCCGCGATCCTGCGACTCGCTGCTCGGTTCCATCGCTAGCCTGCAGCTTGCAGCCTACCACATTCCATGGAGAACACGTGAGATGTGCTCACCACGAGTGCGGAGACCCCGCCCCCACTGCCCCACCCCCGCATGTTGCCTTGAGTTGCCGCCGGCATACATTGCCAGTCTTCGGCCAGCCCCGGGCCTGTGTCGGCGAGCTAACAGATGCGCAGTAGCGGTGGGCAAGCGGCGCGAACGCCGACACATCCGTGATACACGGTAGTCGTCGCGGATGCATTGCGGTGTTGTACTCTTTCTCCCCACTGCTGTTTGTGAATCACCCTTAACTATCGCAGCAGCTTGGTTCCCCACCATCCTTTACCTCATCGGCATCCACTGACACACACCATGACAACGGGACCACCCTCCCTCCTCATCAAGAACGGCACCGTTGTCAGCGGCGAGGAGGGCGCGCAGCCGTACGCCGCCGACGTCCTTATCGTCGATGGGGTGATCGACACGATCGGCGAGCCTGGGTCCATCACCGCCGACGCCCGCGTTATCGACGCCACGGGGCTGTACGTCTCCCCGGGGTTTATCGACATGCACGCCCACTCGGACCTCTACCTCCTCTCTCACCCGGACCACGCCCCCAAGATCACGCAGGGGGTTACTGTGGGTCCCCTTCCGTGCTTCCGCTGACACCAGACGGAGGTCGTCGGCCAAGACGGCATCTCTTACGCCCCAGTGCGAACCGTGGAGCAGATGGAGGCGATCCGCGCCCAGATCGCCGGGTGGAACGGCAACCCCACCGACGAAGAGTGTTCAACCACCCTCAAGGGCGTGGGGATGTTCGAGTGGCGCACCGTCGCCGAGTACCTGGACACGCTGGACCGCAACCGCACAGCGACGAACGTCGCCATGCTCGTGCCGCAGGGCAACCTCCGCCTCCTCGCGGTGGGGCCATACGACGAGGTTGCCTCGCCCGCGCAGATCGAGGCGCAGGTCGCGCTGCTCAAGGCGGCGATGGCGGACGGCGCCGTGGGCATGTCGAGCGGCCTGACCTACACCCCCGGGATGTACGCGACCACCAGCGAGCTCGGTGCACTCTGCCGCGTCCTCGCCGAGTATCCAGGCGCCTACTACGCCCCGCACCACCGGAGCTACGGCGCCAAGGCGATCGAGGCGTACGCCGAGATGCTGGGCCTCGCCGAGGAGACGGGCTGTCCTGTCCACCTCACGCACGCGACCCTCAACTTTGCCGAGAACAAGAGGCGCGCGCCCGAGCTGCTCACCATGGTCGACGAGGCGCGCAGGAGCGCTGACATCACCCTCGACACGTACCCCTATCTCCCGGGGTGTACGACGCTCGCAGCGCTCCTCCCGAGCTGGGCGAGTGCTGGTGGGCCCGCCGAGACGCTCAAGCGGCTCGAGGACGCGGCGACGCGAGAGAAGATCCGCGTCGCCGTCGAAGTCACGGGCTGCGATGGGGGACACGGCATCCCCACGAACTGGGAGGAGATTGAGGTAGGTTCCAGCGATCAGCTTGTCTCCACCGGCTGAGCTGACGGCAGATCGGGTCGACCTACCATCCCGACCTCGAGGGCTGGGCGGGCCGCCGCGTCGGCGAGGTCGCGCGCCGCCTCGTCCGCGCCCCGATCGAGGTCTTCTTCGAGATCCTGCGCAAGGACAAGCTCGCGACCTCGTGCCTCATGCACACGGGCAACGAGGAGAACGTGCGCGCCATCATGCAGCACCCAGTGCACATGGGCGGCTCGGACGCGATCCTGCACGGCAAGTCGCTGCACCCGCGCGCGTGGGGCACGTTCCCCCGCTATCTGGGCCACTACAGCCGCGAGCTCGGCCTCATCCCGCTGCCCGAGATGGTGGCGCACCTCACCACTCGCCCGGCCAAGCGGCTGGGCGTGTACCCCCACCGCGGGGTGGTGCGGGAGGGGAGCGCGGCCGACCTCGTCTTGTTTGACCCTGTGATGGTCAAGGACATGTCGACGCACGCGGCGCCGTGCCTCCCGGCCGTGGGGGTCAAGTTCGTGCTGGTTAACGGGGAGGCGGCGCTGGCGGACGGCAAGCCGACGGGAGTGCGTGCGGGGACGACGCTCCGACGGCGTGGGGACGGGGCTGTGACTGCGGGTGGAAAGTAGGGTCGCGATGCATCGATAGGAGAATAGGGGGTTAGTGTGAGGGCGGCGAAGGGGGCGACATGTGAGGCTGGTAAGATAACGCCATCGGACATGACCGTGGCGATGAAAATAGTGATGCGGATCCGGGTTTGGGTGAAGGGGAGAGGGGGTGGCGTACTGGCGTACTGGAGTAGGGTAGGGTGAGTGTGCCTCGGCGCTGTCCATGTGCATGTGCATGCTGTACATCCCAGAGCACGCGATTGTTCGCTGCCTCGGTCTGTGCGTCCACCCCCGACCCGGGTATCGGTGTACGCCCCACTCGCGCAAGCCTTGCAGGTCCTCGCCCTCGCCCTCAACACCCCCCTGCCGAGATGCTCAATTGCTCGCCCTCGGTGGGAGGCGGAAGCTGGACGGCCCGCACGGAGGCCGAAGGATGTAGATCGGCCGTGCACCTTACCCGAACTGTGTCTCCAGGTGTCGGGCACCCCGGGACCCTTCGGCCTCCTCCCAAGCACCCATCCGTCCATCAGTATCCCCGCCGTCCGCCTCATCTCTGGACTGGGACATTATCCTCCCCCTGAGGAATGCCAGCGGCTCCGTAGCTCCGTCTTCCGCACCACCGACACCCCCCTTCCGGCGCCGGCGCAGACAGATCGCCCGTGCAACGCCGCGAGAAGACGAGAAGCAAGGCCCCACTGTCTAACACCTGCAGTCCCGTGGTCGTATCCATGTCTCAGATACGACAACCTCGGCGCACTTGGCACGCTGGCATGCTGGCAGCAGGACGCAATTGAGCGTTCCCTGCTGTCCCTCTGCATCCCCTCGGCGCCCGTGCCTGCTCATTCACACGCTCTAGGGAGGGAGTTCTGGCGCCCCCGATCTGAAGAGAAGAGTACGTGCCACAGGGATAGGAGTGAAGGGGTAGAGCATGGAGGATACGGTTGTGCGGTGCACGTGTCCGCAGCAGGCGGCATGGACACTAGCTAGTGGGCCGCACGTGCACATTGAGTTGCTGCATGGAGGACGAAAGCGGACATGCACCGCTGATTCTACGTGCCGGCATGGCAGAGTCGCCTGACGAGTTCTGCAAGGGGATGGCTAGGGGGATGACGTTGGATGTGTTGCTGGGATTGGTACAAGCTCTGTTGCAGGCACCGAGTGTACGACATGCTATCCGTAGCTGCTCGGTACCAAACCTCGCTGGGATGTGTGTTCCAACTGTCTACTCGGCACTCGGCAGTCTTTGAGACGTGTTAGAAAGCCGAGGGAGGGAGAAGGGTCGGTAAGAGTATGCAAGGCTGTCTGGACTGTAGGACAGGACGTGGATGTGGATGCAGCAAGAGAGTGAGAGAGTGGTAGCAATGACATGAGGAATGAAGAGATGCACAGATGAGCTAGATGAGGATGAGGATGAGATTGAGATGCCGAGTGGTTGGAGCAAAGTACTAGTAACAAGTAGTGGCTGACGCCTCCTGTAACGTGCCTTAGGGTGTATTTGATCCCGCCCTAAGGTGTTGCTTGGTCTGGTACATTGAGATGATCAGAGGATCAGAGGCCCAGCCACTGTACGAGTACCACTCCACTCCCACCCACCCCTCCTCCTCGCCCTCCTCCTCCCCCTCCTCCTCCGCCTCCCTCCTCCGCCTCCCTCCTCCCTCCTCTTTCGCTGTCACCACCACCCACTTGCTCTTGATCAACACACTCCTCCTCCCTCCTCTCTGGCCACAATCCGTGCATGCGCTCGGCATAGGCCATGTCAGCGACCCAGTCGCCGCCACCACCCCTGCCAGCGCACATGCCACCCTCCCACACACACTCCAACTCTCACCACCATTCCCTCTCCCTCTCCACCCCTCTCCCACCTCCCCCATCCCATCAACCAAATGTCTCCTCTCCTCTCCTTCAACCATCGGGCTCGCCCACAGAGCTACGACGCTCTCCACACGCCCCAAGACGTGCCCCTCTGGTCTACCCCGGCAACGGCAACGGCCACATCACACTCCCACCAGCTCACATTCTCGCGCAACACTTGAGCGTACAGCTCCAGCACGCGCAGGCCGGCAGGAAACACTCAAAGAGCGCTCCAACGTCCCCCATGAGCCGCCCAGCCCGCGACATGTCCCATGGGCTCTCGCCCATGTCGACAATCACTCCCATGGACCTCAACCCCGTCGCCAACGGCGGCAGCCCTGTCACAACCGCTCCTCAACTGCCAGGACACGGCAGGCTCAACGGACATGCCTACCATGGCAACCCTGGACTCTCACCCGCAGCCGGACAGCACCTCGCCCTCCAACCACCAGCGCACATTGAGACGCGCTCACCATCCCACTCGCCCCGGACGCTCCACCCGAGACTGTCTCCAGAGGCAGTCCTGAGGCCACTCTCCCAGCTCGCCCCGATCAACCCGAACGCCCACGCCCTGGTAGTCAATCCACGACAGAAGGCGGCCCAGAGGGGCGCAACAATCCCTCCCGTGCAGCAGCGTCCCACGCCGTCATACTACAGCCTCGATCCGGGGCCTTCTTCTGGGGCGTCGTCCGGCTCGTCTCGGACCGTCCGCGCGGGCGCGCGCCGGCGTGCAGGCTCCAACCCGCGCCCACCCACGTCGACGTCATCAGAAGACACCGAGACAGAGGTCGACTCTGACTCGACCTTGATGCCCAACCGTGGGCGGCACCAGCACTCCAAGTCGCAGCCAGATCTCACCGCACTGCGGTCGCGGCTTGCCGAGAGCTGGGCCAACCAGCAGCAGGAGGAACGGCGGCTGCGAGAGGAGGCGCAGGCCAACTCGCTGCTGAGCCGGCGGCGGAGCCACGGGCGCAAGACGCCTCCGATCCGCCCAATGCCGCTCGCTATGGGCGCACACCCGCACGTCCACCCACACCGCCAATCCTCTGCGGGGTTTGCAAGCGCTATTCCCCAGGGCGCACTGGGGCTGCGCCACTCGCCCCGCACAAGCACCGTGGCGCTCGCGCACCTGACGCCGATAACGAGCTCGCCCCGGACCGAGTCGAGCGCCGAGGACTCGCCCTGGAGCCTGCGCGGCGTCACGCTTCCACACGGCGGCATGACCGGATCCGAGGATGCGGACGACGACCTCGAGTCCAACGACTCGCCCTCGTCCGGCTCGCTCTCGTTCTCGCCCAAGCTGCGCCGGCGGCAGCGGCAGAGCAGCAAGCGTGAGGGCTCCGGCTCGGGATCTGGAGGGGCCGGCCCAGCCCTTGGGCTGCTTCTCGAGCCAAACTCGGCAGACGAGCGGGGTTCGCAGAGCCTCGTCGACCTGCGACCGGAGAGCATCGAGGCGCGCCTCCGCCGCTCGTCTCTCCTCAACTTCCGGCTGCTCGCCGTGGTCCCGGCGCTGTGGGGGATCAGTGTGCTCACGCACGCGATGATCACTGGCGCGCTCTGGCACGACGTATGGCCGTGGGGTGTCGACCTGTCGCGCGAGTCTGTGGAGAGACTCGTGCAGGGCTTCCATGTGTACGAGGGCATCGAGCGGCCAGTTCATCGCGGCGACATGGCGCTGGCCATTGCATGGGTGAGTCTAAGACTGTCTGCTAGTGCTGACCCCAGGCCATCGTCACCGCGCACTTCTGCTTCTGCCTCACGACGGGCCTCACCCACCGCTGGCGCTCGTACTACTCCCTTCCCTCGACAGTCACCCGCCTCGTCTCGCTCCAGTGCCTGTGCTGGCCAGCGACATACACGACACTGTGGGTCCTAGGTCCGCGCCGCCCGCTCCTCGCCTGGGTCGTCATCGGCGTAACGACCGGCTGGAGCCGCACCGTGCAGATGTGGGTGACCTCGAACGTGACGGTCGAAGACGACGGGGGCGACGTGACGCCCGGCCCGCGCCGCTCGCCGCCCCTCCGCCCGCCCCCGCCCCCATCCCACGTGACCGGCTGGCGCAAGTTCACGTACGGGCGGCGCTGGGACTGGGATGCGGTCGCGCGCGAGGTGGGATGGAAGGTGGGCGCGCTGCTGCTCGTCACGTGCGCGTGGCTGTTCTGGAGAGTCGACGACATCCCGACGTTTGGGAACGTGTAACCGCATGGAGAGGAGATCACGGAGATATCTCCACACCGAGCACGTAACCTTGTATGCAATAGTATTCTCGGCTAGGCGGCATGTACGAGATGGCGAACAGACGAGTGCTTATCTCAGTTTATCTCGACCACGAGCCGCGGTAGATGCCGGCTTGAACGCTTCCGTTTCGTCGACGGCTTGCCGAGGGACGATGGCGATGTCAGGCAGAGGTACGCATAGGAACGCACAAACTGTGGTGGTCACGCGTCGCGTGCCGGCTTACTCCACCTGCTCACTCGCCCCACCGCCTGCAGAGTGGGGTAGGGGCACTCACTTGCCCCTTCGCCTGCAGAGTGGGGGAGGGGCACCGATATGCTGGGCTAGGAACTGCGATGTGGCAGTGTGGCGCATGCTGATGGCCCATTCCATTCAACATTCATCTGATCATCGCGACTACGGATCATTCACCATCACCATCACCAGCAACCAAGGCTGACTCACCATCAGCCGACATCCGGCCCTTCTCGCCGCTCACTTGGAGCAGGTAGTGGGTGAAAAAGTTGAGAGGATCCGGTGGCGAGTGATGGGACAAAGACCGTGACCGTGCCCACATTGATGTGGAATGCTGGAGTTGTTTCGTGTTGATTGCAAGCACCGAGTGATCTGCCGTTGCAGGTGATCTGCTGGTGATCACGGTTGCGCCTTGCCCCGCTGTAGTGGCGAGAAGCACCTTGAGGGGGCGAAGCAAGTGGTGGCGCCGCATGTGCACGCGGGCGAGGGAGTGAGGCACTACGGGTTGTGCATAAGCTCCATCTCCATTGCATGGAGGATGAGGATGCGCGAAAACTCGGTGAGCTTGGGCTTGGTGCAGGCAAAGTTCTGCAGCTGGAGGGTGTAGAGGTAAGGGTTCATGTCGGCGGCGAGGTGCTTAGGGGGGTTTGTCACGTCAAGGTGGTCGCACCTGATGACCGCGAATGACCCTGGGTGCTGTGTACTGGGGAGCATGAGAAACTCCTTGCCCAGCATGGGGCATGGAATCTGAGACTGCAGACAGTTGGCGCAACCATTGTGCTTGAAGAAGTCAAGAAAGACTTTCTGCAAGGTACCCAAGTCATCGAAGAGCTCCACCTCCTCATACCCATTGGATGTAAGTGGGAGGATGGCACAGCAGCCTCCAATGCACTCCCTGCAACCCAACAATGCCCGGCGCGCTGCACCTCCGCATACAGGAGAGTCGCATGGTCTTCGAGGGTACTGGCGAGGGTGGGGCCTTTGAACCCGGCGGCAGTGAGCTTGTGCGCAAGACCATGCTCATCGGCCGAAGATGGCGGCGCTTTCCCTGTCTGGAGCTGGCCTCTCCGTGTCTGGGGTGGCCTCCGTCCGCCCGACGTCTGATGTGGGGTGTGGCTTTTGTCACACGTCACACGTCGGATGTCGTGTCGTCCCCGCGCCCAAGCCGCGCTGACGCCAGCTGCGTATCCTCGCGCAGGCCGTGCCGGGAGAGGGGGAGATGGCGGCGGCGCACGCGCAGGCGCTGGCGCTCGAGATCGTGCAGGTAGGTGTTGTACGGGCGCAGAGGAGGCTGACGGCGCAGAAGCACACCTGCTCGACCTCGGCGCGTGACCACGCCCCGTCGGCGGGCGTTGGCGCTGGCGTTGACGTTGGCGCGGCTGCGCTCAACCCCCCTCCCTCGACGCCCGCCCCCGCTACCGCCACTGACCCCGCTCCGCCAGCCCCCACCCCTCCCACCGGCACCACCAAGCCCACCACGCCGGCCGCTACGCCCAACCCCTCCCCAGCCACCCCCACGACCGCCGTTTCGCCCAACCCGGTCGTTACCACCCCCACCCCCGCCCCCGCCCTCTCCACACCCCAGCTCATCATCGCGCTCGCTGTCGCCGCGCTCTGCACGCTCTGCATGTGCAGCATGTGCAGCATCGTCGAGTCGAACCGGACGATGCGGCGCATGCTCGAGGCGCCGGGGCTGGGGCTGGGGCTGGGGCTGGGGCTGGGGGTGCAGGGGGTGCAGGGGGTGCAGGGGGTGCAGGGGGTGCAGGCGCTGGCGCCGGCGCCGGTGCCTGAGCCGGGGCAGCAGGAGCACGCACAGGAGCAGGCGCAGACGGACGCGCAGGCTCCGCTGCAGAAGGGGCAGGCCCATGGAGGGTGGCAAGAGGTGCTGGCGAGGCGGGATGCGTGGCACAGAGAAGGGGTTGCGGCGGCTGCTGCGGCTGCGGCGCCGGCGGCGGGGCGGGGGACGCAGGGGATAGTGCGGGTCACTGTGACCGCGACGGAGACGGAGACGGAGTCGTGGACCGCCTCGATCCCCACCTCGACCCTCACGTCCATCTCGGCCCTCACGTCGACAGTCACGGCGACCTCGACGCTCACGTTCATCTCGGCCGTCACGGAGACGGAGACGGCGACGGACACGATCACGGCGACGGACACGATCACGGCGACGGACACGATCACGGCGACGGACACGATCACGGCGACGGACACGATCACCTCGACGATCACGTCGATGGCCACGACGACGGCCACGATGACCGAGACGGCGACAATCACGGCGGCAGAGACGGCCACCGAGACGACCACGGCCACGGCCACGGCGACCGAGACCGCGACCGAGACCGAGACGGCGACCCGCACCCGCACGCTCGTGTGTTCGGTCTCTGCGCCGGCCGCGTAGCGCCGTAGGCAGGCCTCGAGCATCTGCTACGAGGCGATCGAGGCGAGGTGCGGCGCCGCGGCGCGGCGACACGTGCTGCCCCTCCCCCTCGTACGCAGCCTCCAATGTAGTCTGCCCGCTGTATCTTGCCATATTACCATGTCCATAGAGCTGCATCCTTTACACGCCAGTAGACGCCCGTGCATATACTTCCGTGTCCCGTGATCACCGCCAATCCACCCAGCTTCGAACACTTGCATGCAACAATTTGGAAACAAAACCTGCCCTCTTGCACATAGATAGAAGAGACTCGCCTCTATCTGGTGTGCAAATCTGGACACTCCGGATGCACTCGAACAGCTGGAATAGCGACGAGGAGGCAGGAGGTGGGGAGCGCTTATGTGGGGGGACCATTCAGAGGCTTTACCTTGCTCTAATCACGGACTAATCCTCAAGCTGCGCATTAGTTCTGATTACCATTTCAAGTGTGCCTCAGCATGCATTCGAAGTGTCTAGATTTTGCACACTGGATAGAGGCGAGTCTCTTCCATCCCTCTACCAGATGCAGGCAGATGCATGCATGCCTTCGAAGCCGTTTGGTGTGCATTCGGGCAATTGTATGGATCATCCGTGCCAATCACATCCATGTCCATGTCACCACACTGCCCGCAGCCGACCTGCAGACCCCCCCCCCCCCCATCACTCGGACCCTCGCCATATTCTCCCGGACCTCCCCCACACCCCCCGAACTTTCCGTGCCTTACCCACGGACCCCCGCAGGTGGCCGGCGGATGGAGGGAGACGGGGGAGCAGGCCACCTCGGGCCGCCAGCAGGTGCTCCGGCCTCGTCGTGGGTACTAAGTGGCTGGCTGGTCGAGGGACACCAGGGTACCAGGAGTATCGAAACGCCCCCAAGAGCGCCGAGGCCAGGCTCTGCGGGAAAGACATGCCTCGACCTGGCCCGCCTCGGAGATAGTACCGGCTGGGATTGCACAGGTACATACATACATCGTGGTTTACAAGTCTACTGCAGCGCTAGTCATGTAATCAAGTCAACTCTAAGTCTATTCAGGTAAACAAGTTTGTGCCGCGGCCCTCACACCCCTGTCTCGACGCCAGCATGTAGCTGACCTCATGCATCTCGCGGGCGAGTGCGGCGCGACCATCCTCAGACAGCGGGTCGACGACCCTCGCGCCCTCCCAGTCGATGATGCGCACAGCGCCACGGCGGTCCTGCACGACGTGGCGCAGCTGCACGTCGCCGTGGACGATGCCTGCCTCGTGCAGGCGGCGGTAGGCGGCGACAATCTCGTGCGCGGTGGCGTCGTTGAGCGCCGCATCGCCTGTCACGACGGCGTCCCCGCAGTCCTCTGTAGCAAGGAGGACGTGGTCGTCCGCGACAGTCCACAGCGCGTACGCGCGTGGGGCAATGCCAGGGACGCAGTCGGCAAGGTGGAGCAGCACACGCTTCTCGCGGTCCACGCTGTCCAGCACGCGCTCCAGCTCAGGGTAGCCGACCACGGCTTGCTGGGCGACTTGCAGGGCGGAGAGGTCGACGTGCTTGATGACGACGGGGATGCTGGCCAGAGGCCCGCCGGGAAGTCGGGTGGCGAGAGTGCCCCTGAAGGCGTCCCAGGTGCGCCCACTGCCGAGGAACTCGGTCAGCTCGACGGCGACCGACGCCGAGTCGGACGACTCTGGGGCGTCCGAGGAGGGAGGCGAGGAGGCCCAGGTGAGGGAGGGCGATTCGTCCATGTCAAATGACGACTCGGGGGAGGGCGTGTTCTGGCTGAGCGAGACGATGGAAGCGATCAGACCCGACTCGTTGCGAGGTTGTCGTAGGCTCGCGTTCACGACGCCGCGGAGTGACGAGATGGAGTAGCTAGGCGAGTCGTCTTGAACGAAGAGGTCGGGCGCGTGGGTGAGAGACAGCGTCCCCGCGCTGCTCGAGTGCGCCGGCTCTCCTACGCCGCGAACCGGCTTCTTTCGTGGTTGCCCTTGGTGGTCGGCACCATCCCCATCGCCCCCCTCGTCCCGGTCGCGCTTGAGCTTGAAGTCGCGTAACGCGTCAGCCACATTTTGCCAAAGCGCGGCGGAATCGGACGAAGGCACTGCAAGCCACACAAGCGCGAGGACGATCTCCATGACGATCGACGACTTGTCGACGCAGACCGGATTGAAGCTCGAGTCGCCCGGAGGGGGGTTGTTGATGTCGCGGTAAAACAGGGGCGAGATGGTGATGGAGTGACGGCTGTCAAGGGTGAACAGCATCCACCGTTCGTAGTCGGTGAGGAGCACAAACTTGGCACGGTTCTTGTGCATCTGTTCAATGATCTAGAGTCAGAATGACGCCAGTCCACGGACACTTACCTGGGCAAGGACCCGAACCCATAGCGGACGGAGCGAGTTGAGGTCGCTCTTGATGGCCCAGTCCGCCCACTTCAACTTGAAGCCCTCGGTTTCATCGGCCAGGCAGTCGATTAGGTTCTTCCAGTCCTGGCGTTAGCCATGGGTGCAAGAATGGAGACTTACATCCGGGGACAGGAGCTTCACCTCGACTACAAACTTTTCCACTTCGAGCCACGCACCATGGCTCAACCCGGCTGGCTGGCGAAGGCTGATGTCAGACGTCCCTGATCCCGTGATGTAGGCCTGTCCGAGCAGCGAGGAGGTGACGGCAAGCCCGGAGTAGCGGAAGAGGTCTTCCACAAGACCTTTCAGCGATGGGCTCAGGACAGTTGACGTGAGCTCAACCTCGTTCTGCGGCAGAGCCGCCACGAGTTGAACCGGATCGTGGCGCGTTGGGTTGAGCAGCGGCGAGCGTTCATCGTAGGGCTGTGGTGAATCCGAACTCGCCCACCCGTTGACCAGCTCCCAGAGGGATGCTTCCTGGTCCAGGAGACGCTTGATCCAGAAGGCGAGGGCGCGGCGACTCTGGCCGGGGTCGAGGTCGGCCAGCTGGGCATACAGCAACGGTAGCGCCCGCTCACACAGCTTGACAAGATAGTCTGGCGGCGCGCGGTCGAAGCTGCCGCGTGAGCCCTTCCCTCACTTGATTCTCACTGTACAGCACCTAGGGCATGGAACACCGCGCGTGTGGTATCGGTCTCTGCGCGTGTTCCGCTTGTCCCTAGCGACGACGGCGACTCGCGCGATGCACTTTGCGCGGCGGAACTCTGGTGCGTACTTGCCCGTGACGAGCGGCGTGGTGGTTCCCCAGTAGGCGGCACCGGCGGCTGGGCGGGAGGAACGGCCCGCACCTTGAGACGCTCGTAGAAGGACGGGTGGATGGGGGGGAAGACGTGGAGGGCAGGCGCCGCCACAAGGGTATCGGGAACGAGGTGGCGCGGGAGACTGGAGTAGGGAAGAAGGGTCTCGACCGCGGGGGGAGGGGGGAAGCCTTGCTGATGCTGGGCGGACATGGTCGTGCCCGCGTTCCCGCACGCGATGAACCGGGATGGCCGGATGGCGAGAGGGTGTTAGATGGCGGGTGTGGGCGGGTGAATGGTGGATGAGAGTTGATCTGGTGGATGTTGTGATATGGAGATGGGGGACGAGATGCGATGAGGTGGTTGACGGTTGACGGTGGTCGACAGGATGCCACGTGGAAGGCGAGAGATGGCTGAAATTATTATCCGAGAGTTTTTCCACGGTCAGCAGTTCCAGAGATCTAGAGGTGGCGGAATCAAATGGCCACGTGGCCTAACTCGACCTCCACCGCTCACTCCTCAGGCAATTGTGCCAGCCCGCGGGGGCTGGCATAGTCACGTGATCGCAACCCGCTTGGCCCAACCACCCATCTCTCATCTCTCATCTCATCGCACCATGCACATCTCACCACCATGCACCATCCATCACCACGCCTCACTCACCACGCCTGTCCTCACCCCACTCGTGTTGCATGGCTGACATCCCCGGCACCAACCAAGATGCCATGACTGCGCCGTCACTTCCCTCGTCCGTCGCTCTGTCGCGGAAGGCAGGTATGGCCCTTCAGCATCCCTCCCCTCCATCGCTTCTCCCTCTCCGAGCTCCTCTCCGCGCTCCTCTCCGCCCCTCTCCCTCCACGCCTCTCCGCTTCCCCCGCTCCTCCCTGCTTCTCCCCGCTTCCCCCCCATCCCCCATGCCTCCTGACGTCAGTGCAATACACCGCGGGGTGATCGTGGCATGCCGCCGCCCACTGGCTGCCCCCCTGGCTGCTCCACACCCGCGACCCCGTCATCACCGACCCCGTCGCTAACGGCGCCAAACGCCCCCATCTCTACGCCAGCTCATCACGGCCCAACCCGCCGCTGTCCTTGGCATGGACACAAACAGGTGCGGTGGGGGTTATATGGGGTTTCCGGGGTTGGGGGTTTTTGAAAAACGCGATCCTGTCTGGTTTCAGGGTATCATCTGAAAGCCCTTCGAAAGAGCTTCAAAATGACCCATGGTAGCTAAGGTAGGCTAAGCTAGTTCTCGAGCGATCTGCCCTCGAAGAGTCTTGGGTCGCTGTTGGAGACACACCAGTGTGTTTCTCCGCAGTGAGCTTAGCTAAAGGTCCGGCTAAGTTGCTGTGTACTCGTAAGAAGCCAGGGAATCTGATGGCGTTACTCAGGGTTCAGGGGCTAAGCTGCTTTCTGACCGACGACCCAATATCTGCCAAGTCGGCAAAGTTTAGCTGAAGCTCAGCCAATCAAGGTTCAATCAAAGATCATTCCAACCCTTCAGGGATGTCATTGGGTCATCAGATCCAACTCCAAATGTCCTTGGTCATTAGGGGGGTTAGGGGGTTAGGGGGTT
>JAMALN010000832.1:0-24396 GCA_023630115.1 Cutaneotrichosporon sp. PK4640 | reverse complement strand
ATCAGCCATACGCCGTCCAAAAGACGGTCCAAACAGCGGTCCAACCCGCCACACGGTCAAGACGGCGGTCCAAATGGCAGTCCAATGACGGTCCAAAAGGCAGTCGAAACGGCGGTCCAAACGTCAGTGTGGAAGACGGTCCAGACAGCGGGCGGTCCAAGCGGCGGTCCAAGCGGCGGTCCAAGCGGCGGTCCAAACTGCGGTCCAAACTGCGGTCCAAGTGGCTTATCGTCCAAAATACGGTCCAAAAGCCGTCCAGAGGCGGTCCAAAAGCAGGTCCGACAAGCGGTCCAACAGGCAGACGGTCCACAAGGCGGTCCGAACGGCGGTCCAACCGCCCCGGGCGGCTTGGATCACTGTGGTCGACGAGGGCTGGGGGGAGACGCGTGCTGTATGCCATAGCTCCAGTCATGTCCCTTCGCGCGAGGCTACTGTCGTAGCTCACCTCGTAACACCACGGCTGCATCGTACACGACTAGTACTGTTCCGCTCTACTCTAAGCTACATCTACACGAACCCGCCCCTCCCCCCACGCTGGACCTTGGCGCCGCCGCGCCCGCGCTTGCTGGCGTTCCGCCGCTGCGGGCGCTTGGGCACGTGCACGGGCTTGTCCGCCTTGTCCTCGTCGGCCAGCTCCTCCTGCTTGTCTTCGTCCTCGGCGGGGTTGGGCGAGGGGGGCACGGACCCGCCGCGGCTGAGCGCGGGCGATACGGGGGAGGAGGTGGGCGAGTTGCGGCGCGCGCGGAGCGGGGAGCGCGGGGCGTCGTGCGGCGACGGCGCGTCCAGCGACGAGCGGGCGTCGAAGCCGAAGGCCGGGGACTTGGAGGACGCGGGGGGCGAGAGGGTCGCGGTGGCCGCGGAAGTGGAGACGGAGAGGGAGGGCTTGGCGGGCGACTCCTGTTTGGGCTCGTCGGCGAGGTACGCGAGGCCCTCGTCCTTCTCCTCGGCCTCCTTCTTCTCCTCAGCCTCGGCGTGCACCGCCTCAGCCTTGGCAACCTCTACCTTGGCCTCGACCTCGGCCGCCTTGGCCGCCTCCTCCTCCTTCTCGGCCTTGAGGATCTGGTCGGCGGTCATGGCGCCGGGCAGCCTCTCCGCGGCCCTGGCGCGGCGCTTCTCCGCGCGCTCGGCGGCGAGCGCTTCGGCCTTGGCCTTGGCCGCGGCGACTCTGGTTGCGGTGTCGTCGTCCCCGGAGACGCGCTCCGCCCTCGCCGCAAGCGTCTTGAGGCTCCCCTCGCTCTCGCTGGGCGGGAGGCGGAACCCAAACTCGGAGGTCTCGGCAGCCGCCGCGGCCGCGACGGCACTCGCGAGCGGCGCGTCCTCCTCCTTCTCCTTCGAGTAGGCGTCGGCGTCGGCCTTGTCCGCCTCGGCCTTGGCGGCGGCGCGGGAGGCGGCGCGCGCACGCCGGCCAAAGAACGACGTTAAGCTGCGGCCGAGGTTCGCGCCCTCCTCGGGCGGGGAGGGCTCAGGCGGCGGGGGCGGCGGCGCGGCGGTCGAGTTGCTGCGCCAGCCGGCGAGCCAGCCCTTGGCTTCGGGCTTGGCCTCGGGCTTGTCGTCCTTGGCCAGGGGCAGGGGCTTGTCGAGGGCCATGGGCTCGTCGACCACAGCTTCGTTCTCCAGGACCGGCGGGAGGGCCTCTGGTGCGGGAGGGGGAGAGGTGACGCTGGTGATTGACGGGGCGATGGACGGGGCGGAGGACGAGCCTCTCCGCTGCTTCGGCGTCTCGGGCGCTGCCTGCCACAACCCAAAGCCCCAGCCCTTCTTCTCGGGCTCGGGGGCGGGCTCGTCGTCCTCCATCTCATGAGGGAGGGGTGGGAGGGACACGCTGCCCCCACCAGCGCTGGGGTCGGCGGCGAGGAACTCGCGCAGGGCGCGCAGGCAGTCTTCAGACGCGGCGCGCGCCTCGTCCGCCTCGGCGAGCTTCATCTCGAGGGCCTCGACATGTGCACGGAGCGCAGCGGTCTCGACGCGCGCCGACTTGAGCTGCTCGATGTGCTCGTTTGTCACTGGGAGCGTTGTGGGCGACGTGGCGAGGATGCTAGAGGTGGACGCGACGGAGAGGGCGGACGTGCGCCGCTCGGCGATGGGGATGGCGAGGGGCGGTGCGACGGGCGCAGACGCCACTTCGGGCGACTTGGGTGGGGTGAGGGCGGTGGCGGTGGGGGGCGGGGAGAGGGACGGGGGCGAGCGTCTGGGGCTGCTGGGCGAGAGCCCTCTTCTAGGCGAGGGCGGGAGGTTGTCGACGTTGAGCGGCGGGGGCGCACGAAGACTCGTGCTCTTCCCTCTGGCGTGTCCGGCGCCGCCGAGGCGGAGCTCGCGCAGCCCGCCGGGCTTGTCGTCCTTCTTCTCCTCGGGCTCGGGGGCGCCCTGGCTCACGGGCCGCCTGCTCCCGAGATACAGGCTCTGGCGCTTTCTCGCCGCCGTCGACTCCTCCTCGAAGAACCCGCTCTGCCTCCGCGCCGCGCGGTCGCTCTCCTGCTTCTGGAGCTGCATGACCCCGCGGCGCGCGGCCTCGACCGCACCCCTCAGGCTCTCGACCTGCTCCTCGGCCTTTTCGCGGCGCGAAACCTCCTCGCGCAGCTGCGCCTCGAGGGCCTCCTTGGCGGCGTGGGCGAACGTGAACTGATCCTTGAATCGCGCTAGCTCGGCCTCGAGGACGGACGCGCGCGTCTCCGCCGCCGCCTTGGCCTCGAGCGCGGCCTTGAGGTCCGCCCGCAGGTCGGCTGTGGAACGGGGGGAGGTGGGGGGCGAGGTGCCCGCCGTCGAGGCGGCGGTGGTGCTGCTCATGAGGGAGGGGGCGACGGAGGCGTCGACGTCCTCGGACATGGCGGCGTGGACAGGGGACTGCTAAAGGATGAGAGAGAGAGGGGGAGAGGATGGGAAGTGCAAGGAGGGCGTCGCGACGTGCGCCCAGGTACGGGGGGCGAAGGAAAGCGATCTGGTGTGAGTGGCGAGTGGCGACTTGGCACTGCACAGCACCGGACGCACCTTTCGGATCGGCGTTCGGTTTGGAGGCGATGGGTGATGCGATAGTGATCAACGACGTGTTGATCGTGTTGTGTTGACGTGTCGCACACGACCCGGCCAGAGACTAGTTCTGACCGGAGGCGGGACGGAGCAGGTGGAACAGACGGGGTCGGGGAGCCTAATGCGCTGTTCCGCTAGAGATAGCGATGGGGTGATGGACGGCGTGACAATGAGTGAAGACGAGACAAAGAGTTGCAATGTGGTGCGAGTTGTTGGTCCGCTTTCCACGGGGAGGGCCACGGAGGGGCGTGGCTCGTCGCGACGTCGTGAGGCAAACGAGGCACAGCTGGTGAACTGGACAAGAGAGATCGATTGTTGGAGCTTGCAGCAGAGACGGGAGAGCGGCGGGCGGCGGGAACATTGACTTTGACGCGGTCGTGCCTGACACTAATCGGGGTCTTGACCCCATCTGCAGCCCGTACACCTCCCGCAGCCTTCAGGCTCCTCAGGCCCTCGCGCACCCCGGAACACAGGAACCTAGGGCTGCACACTTCGGTACACATCAGGACAGCGCGCCGTTTCATGGCAGAGGTGAATGAGTGGCGCTGTTCCGTAATGTCGGACCCAACTCTCAGGAGCCCATGACCCGCCTTCAGGCATCTGCCTCAGGCGCGACCAGGCGCGTCAGGTCAGGACAGGAAGCGCTCAGACGGCCAGGCCGTGCAGCCACCCTGGTCGCAGCTGCGCGCCAGAAACTGCGGAATGCAGCCCGAGATTGAGCGCGTTCCCCTTCGGCTTCGGGAAGGACCATGGAACCAATGCAGACAACACGATTATAAAGCTATGCGCCCAGCTCAGGTGGCGGAGTCGTCTCGCCGCCCCAAGCTGGGCAGGCCTGGTAGGCTTGGTAGCCCCGGGAGAGTGGGCAGCTTTAGCCCCAGCCGCGCGGTATTGCTCGGCGGGGCGGGGTGTGTAGGACTAGAGTCGAGGACCCAGCGGGAGAGGACGCCGTCCTTCTGCCCCATTTCGGGGTGGAGGGCGACGGTGCGCAGGAAGCGCTGGAGGCGGGGGCGGCGGTCCTCGAGGAATTCGGGAGAGAACTTTTCTGCTGTGAGCGGGGGTGCGGGAGCGAGCGGTAGCGAGCGGCGGGCGCAGCTGTGGAAGCAAGCGGTGGGAGCAAGAGCAGCGCAGCAGCGGGCGCAGAGCACAGAGGTGCACGGGCTCACGTCGGGCTGCGTGTGGAGCAGTGTGCGGGGCGATACTCACGCATGTGGTTCTTGCCCGGAAGCGCGGGGATCGTGCGGCGCAGATGCTGATGTCAGCTTGAGTGGGAGCTCACAAGCAGACTCGCGCCACTCACAGGATACGCCTTGCGCAGCGCATCGCGCAGCCGCACAAACTCGGTGTACCGCCGCATAATCGACACGGTGGTCCCGTTGCGCAGCGCGATCTCGATGTCGTACACTGGAGTCAGCTACCCCACCTGTGTGCACATCCGAGGGCGCCGGACTCACCAACATACGCCCCGACTTTTGCGCTGTCGTCCCAGCTCTTGCCCCCGACCACCTGCCACCCCTTGATAGCGACCTCAGCCGCGAAGGGCGCCGGCCTCTCCCCCTCCCCCTCCCCCGGCTCCTCCACTCCACCTGCACTGGACCACGGCCAGCGGAAGCCCCCGTGCTCTGCCTGCTCCGGCGACATCGCGACGGCGGGGCTGGACATTGCCGACGCCGACGCCGACGCGCTGGCCTCGCTCCCATTCACATTATACCCCTCCACGCTCTCACCCCCCTCCCCGCTGGCGCGCAGTGACGGGCTCCGCTCCATCCACTCCGTATCGCTCCGCCCCTCAAAGCTCGGCCGCCTCCACTCCCCGCTCGGCCGGCTCCCATAGCTCAGCGCCGGGCTCACGCGCCCCCCGACCAGCACTTGGACTCTATGTCCCCCCTCCGCCGGCCTTGCGCTCCTCCATCCAGCCGTATCGCGCCCCCGACTCCCCCCCAGCTCGCCGTCGACGTCGGGGTCCCCGTCGAGCCGCCGCCGCCTCCGCGCCGCAGCGTACGCGACCGCCCCGCCGCCGGCGCACACCCTTGCCAGCGCGCGCAGCCCCCGCACCGGGGCGAGGAGGGCGCTCGGCCGCGGGTCCGGCACCTCCTCGTGCGTGAAGGCCGGCGAGGTGGGGGTGTCCGGGCGGGAGGGGGCGTAGCTCTCGTCCGAGGGGGAGGGGAGGGGGGAGAGCGAGGGGGTCGGGGAGGGGGAGGAGGCGAGGAGGACCAGGGCGGGCTTCGGCGTGTCGGGGGCGGAGGCGGAGGGGCCGGGGGGCGGGAGGCCCCGTGGTGGGCTGGACATGCCGGATGGGGGCGCTGGTGATGGCGCCGAGGTGTTGATGAACGTGTTGGTTGTTGCGGCCGAAGGAGGTCCGAGTGACGTCGCCACCCAACTTGGTTCCCGAGGGCGTCTGCCCCACTCTGCAACCTCCACCTCAGCCACTCGTAATACCTTCTCCTAATGCGTTGTTGTTGGTATTAGGAGGGCGGCAATTGGTCCCGTCCCGCACCTCCACTCCGTCATCGTTCGGCGCCGTTTTCCGCCTCGCGCTCGACATCTCTCTCCAACCTACTCTATCACTTCACACTTCACTCAACGCTCTCGTCTCTCGGTCCGACTGGTCTCTCCTCCCTTTCTCTCGACTTATTACCCCGACAGATCTAGCGCTCATGTTCGGCTTCGGCTCGTCCTCCACCTCCGCCAGCGAGCCCGGCAAGGCGCCGTCCCGCGAGCAGCGGCAGAAGTGCTGGGCCGCGCGCGACGCATTCTTCGCCTGCCTGGACCAGAACAACGTTTTGCAGCCCCCCGACGCCGGGAAGGGGGCGGGGACGCCGTGCGAGGCCGCGCAGAAGGAGTACGAGGGGGCTTGTGGGAAGAGCTGGGTGAGTGCCAAGCGCAGCAAGGCTGCATGGGGGTGAGGCGAGGAGGCGGCGAGAGGGTGGCCACCCATCGAAGTTTTGGAGAACGCCTTGGGTTCTGGGGTGGTGGAGGCGTCGAAGCCAGCTTGGTTACGTGGGTGTTTCAAGCCGGCCGGCACGACCGCCGGCCACCGACGCCACCATTTCATGCTGCCGCGCCACCTACCTTGCCGCACTACTGTCGCACCATACCACTCGCATTGCTCAAGCTAACGCCAGATTGACTACTTCAACAAGCGTCGCGTGCTCGAGTTCCGCCAGGCCGCGACCCTCGCTGAGGCTGCACGGCAGCGCGAAGAGGCGGCCAAGCGGTAACGCTGGCCCCGACCTTCGCATCAATGTATTATGACACTACTCCATCTCCATCGCTCCATCATACGCTACTCCGCCGGGGGATCCGGATGCAATGCTACTTGAGGAGCGCCTCAACGACCTGATGTCAGCCAACGCAGCGAGCGCACGTCGGGGTGCGGAAGTTGCTTCAGGCAGGGCGACATCCCGCTCGACCTGCCGGCCTGGCCTGGCATGCCGCGCCTCGAGATTGTGCATTTCGCGCACCACTTCCGGCCTCAGGCGTCGAACTCACCGTGTTCTCGTTAATGTTCGTGATGTTGTTCCCGCGGTAGTTCAAGCGCTTGAGCGTAGCAATGACAGTGTTGCGGTCAAAGCCCATGTCGGTGAACTTGCGCACGCTCGCCTCGGTGAGCCCCGCAAGCTCGGCGTCGGACGCGGAACCAGCCGTGCGCTTGGCGGCGGGCGCCGCGTACGTCTGCGCCCAGTGCCGTGCGGTGGCGTTGAAGCTCTCGCGCGACGACAGGAAGTGCTTGGCGACTGCGGGTGAGCTCGTGTATGGAAGGCGGCGCCATGCAAGCTGGACCTACCCTCGGCGTCCTGGGGGTCATTGGGTTCGGGCGAGCAGAGGAGAGACTGGAGCGAGATTAAGGTCGACTTGAGGGTGAGGACCTGGTGTAAGCTCATGTCAAGGGGTCGATGAGCTCACTGGAGACCACTTGTCCTTCAGGATGTCAAGGCAGATAGCGCCCTGTTGTTAGCTCTGGTCGCAGCTTGCTAGCTTACACTTGCGGACGACACGTTGGGGTCTGGGGTCAGCGCGCACAAGCCACAGCGGACTCACGGTACACCTTGGTGATAAACTTCATCTTGACGGCCTCGAATGGGTACCCGTCCGGAATGACAATGTCGATCTCGTAGTATCCGCCCTCGTACGGCGTGTCTCCCTGCCGTCAGCCGCGCCCTAGAGAGCCACGCACTGGCCCAGGGAAGGCGCCGATGAGGTGGAACGGGTTGTCGTCAACCACTGCGGTCAGTGCGCGCGCGACCAGTCGACGCACTCTCAATGGAAATCTGGCTGTGCTTGTCCGACTGGCACGCTGGGGTTAGCTAAGCCAGCGAGGAAGGCGTGGGAGGTGTTGTTGACATGGACGTACCCTTGATCTCCTTCTGGACGCGGCGGAGGCGCGCGTCGGCCATGGTGGGTATGTGTACGCTGTTGGGGTACTGGGTGCGCGGGGGAAGGGCGATAGAGCCTGGGTTTGAGGAGTGCCGATATTGTTGAGAGATGGAGAAGAGTTGAGAATGGATGAGTGAGCACTGCACGGGGATGCTCTCCGGCAGCGGCGGCGGCAAGTGCCCCAGGCACAGAACGGGTCGGGCGATCATTCCAGCGCCGCATATACCGGTTCATTAGGAAATACTATTGTCGTGCCTGCCGTTTCAATTAATACTATGGCTGGGAAGCCAAACAAGGTGCTAATCGAAAAGTTGAACGTTGTCATTCCTCCACTCTCACCGTCATGAACACCGACGCAGACGCCGTGCAGATTCCCGCTCCTGCCGAGACGGTGCAGCCCGAGGCCGGGCCGTCTACAGCTCCCGCCGCGGCGGACGCCCCGGTTCTCTCCAAGAACCAGCAGAAAAAGGCCGCGAAGCGGGTACGTGTTTCGTCAACGTCCTCGGCTTGAAAGCCCTTCAGCTACAATGATCAGTTTAGCTGACACCAGGCGCGCGCCCAGGAGCACAAGCTCGAGAAGCGCGCAGCGGAGCGCATCCGCCGCCGCGAGCGCCAGGCCGAGCTCTCAAAGGGCATGCGCGAGGGCACGCTCACCGCCGCAGAGGTGGAGGTGGTCGAGAAGGCGCGCGAGCTTAAGCGGGCACGCCGTGCCGCGACCAAGGGGACGGAGGAGAACGTGTGGCCCGGTGCGATCGTCATCGACCTCGGCTTCGACAACCTCATGCTCGACGGCGAGATCACCTCCATGGTCTCGCAGCTCACGTACGTCTACGCCGCCAACCGTACGGCCAAGTGCCCCGTCTCGACGGTCCTGCACACCTCGTTCTCGCCGGAGCACAGCCCTCGACTGTGGGACAAGATGGGGCGGGCGCAGTGGCACCGGTGGAACAGGATGTTCTTCTGGAACGGCGGCGTCGACGCCCTCTCCACTACCATGAAGGAGGAGAAGGAGAAGGGGGAAGAGTGGACACCGCCGCCTAAGAAGAAGGTCACGGGCGACCTCCCCTCCCCCGACGACCTCTCCGACCCCCGCCTCCCCTTCCCCCCTTCCCGCCAGCTCGTGTACCTCTCCGCCGACGCCGAGGAGGAGCTCACCACCCTCTCCGAGGACGAGGTGTACATCATCGGCGGGATTGTCGACCGCAACCGCCACAAGAACCTCTGCCAGGGCAAGGCGGAGGGGCTGGGGATCCGGACGGCGCGCCTGCCCATCGGAAGCTTTATCGAGAATCTGCCAACGCGCAAGGTGTTGACGGTGAACCAGGTACGTCCACCTAGTTCGTGAATAGAAGACAGCTGACCCCAGGTGTACGAGATCCTGCTCAACTACCTCGCGCTCAAGGACTGGAAGGCGGCGTTCGAGGCCGTCATCCCGCAGCGCAAGTACTTCCACGGCAAGGACGAGAAGAAGGCGGCCAACGTGGCCAAGCGCGCGCGCGAGGGGACGAGCGAGGCCAGTGTGGCCGGGGAGGGAGAAGAAGGGGCGATGGCGGTGGACGAGGAGGAGGCGATGAACGAGGCCGTGGACGATGAGGAGGCGGCGATGAACGCGTAGATATCTAGAAGAGAGGTAATGCCATGCAGTATCGGTACACTTGTATCCTACGGGGTTCTACACCTGGCGCTCGCTGGGGAAGTTGGGGTTGTTCTCCTTGCGCCCCGACATGCGGAGGAGCTTCTCCTGGCGCTCCTTGAAGAGCTTCTCGACGGCCTCGCGGCCCCGTTCGGACCGGTTCGCAATGTAGTCGAGCTTGGCGGCGTCGAGGCGCTCCTCGGTCATGCTGGTGTCAGCGCGGTCCGCTGGTGGGGAGGGGAGAAGGGAGGGGGCCGGGCAGGCGTGCAGGGCATGAGGAGCACGGGGGGGAGGGGGGGGGGGGAGCGACACGCAGAAAGCTGACGAGTGCCGCGAGCCGACACCCTCCTGGGGCGTCCTTCCGCTCTGCAGGCGCCCTCCTCCCTCGTCACCCCCACTCCTCCGTCTCCGCCCTCCACATCTCGTCCGTGTCCCGCCCTCGTGCGACTCACTGGACCTTGATGCACGCGTTCATCGCCTTGTGCTGCGCCCCACACATGAACGGGATCGTGACCGTCCGCCCGCGCGCGCAGTCCGCAAAGTCTGAGGTCAGCCAAGTCTGGTCGCCAGCGTCATGTGCAGTTGCACACAGAGACTGGGCCTCGCACTCACCGCGCACAAGCTCGTCGCACGCCTTGAGGGCCTCCTGCTTAACCTTGGCCTCGACCTCCTCCTCTTCGCGTCGTGAGAGGGCTTCCATGGTGTGGTGGGTGGTGTCAGGACGTCAACATCGACGTCGCCAGTCTTCGGACTTCTGGGAGGCGCTTACGTAAGGGGGCGACTGCCAGACGGATTCCCTTTGCGCCCCACACGACCTCGCGTGCCGCGCGCTGGTGAGAACCTCGCAGTGCTTGTGCTCTGTTGCGATGCGAGTTGCGCTGCGTCTCGATCAGCGCCAGCCTGGTCGGCAAAATAAGAGCTGTGCTTCGACATGTCTGAGCTGGGGTTCGAACCCAGGAAAGCTTACGCTACCGCAAAACCTTATAGGGACTTAAGTGCGGCCCGATTGACCAACTACGGGACTCAGACGCCGGCAACGGCTCCTGCCTTGTGAACCAGATACCGTTCGCTGCTCGCGTGGAAACCACGCGGTTGCCCTCCATCCCAACCCTCTGTCACGGGGAGTGTGGCGAGTGGCAGCAAGCTGGAGGCGGTGCGTTTCTCTTTGGGCAAGCGAGGCAGTGAAATTGCTATGACTGTGACTATTCATACAATTTTAGTTCTAACTACATACAAAATCGTAAACTTCTACTGGGTGGCGCGGTCCTGCAGCGTCTTGAGCTGTTCCTGGAGGAGGGCGTTACGCGCGTCCGCAGCCTCGCGCTTCTTCTTCTCGTCGACGAGGGCCATTTGCATGTGGTACACCTCGGCTTCGGCCTTGGTGCGCGCTTCCTGCTCACCCTTGAGCGCCTCCTCCATCGCCTTAGCCTGGTTGTTGTGGGTCGTGGCGGTGGTGATGGCCGAGACGTGGGAGGCAGCGACGGAGGCCTCAGCGGCGGCGACAGAGGCGTTGGCGTGCTCGAGAGTCGCCCGCGCCGAGGCGAGGTCGTCCTCAGCCTTGCGCAAGGATACGTGCATCGACTCGGCGAGCTCCTGGGTGCGACGCTCCCTCGCCTCGAGCTCCCGGTACTCGTCGAGGAGGCGGTAGTAGTCGTCCTCGAGGCTGGGGCGGCGGGGAGCCGGAGTGGCGGGCGGCGTGGGGGGAGGCGTGAGGGGCCTCTCCGAGTAGGGCGAGGGCGGGTCGACCTCGCCGTCGTCCTCGGCAGGGGTGGGGCGGCGCCACATGGCGGCGGCGGCGGCGCGGTACGGGTCGAGCACCTGGTCGAGGGTGGGGTGGGCGGGCCCCTCAAACGCGAACCCATCGGCCGCGAAGTAGTTGGCGGCGCGGAAGGGGGCCTCGGGGAAGACGGGCACGGTGGCGCGGCCAGGCTCCTCAAAGGAGAAGATGTCGGTCGCGCGAACGAAAGAGTTGCGGGAGGGGCCCGCAAGGGTGCTGTTGGGCACGAATGCCTGGGCGGCGACGGAGAGGTTGGAAGACGAAGGCATGGTTGGTTGGAGGGTGGGTGGTGGTTGGCTTTAGAAGCGAGGGACGTGGGAGAAGAAGATGAGATGAAGAGAGCTACGGGTACTGGGAGACTTATATGTCTGTTGGTGAGGGGGCAGTCGAGTCAGGAGGAGATAGATGGCTAGCCAGTGGCAGTGCGAGACTGCAGTGACCTGAGCCACTAGCCCGTGATCCACTAGCCCGTGGAAACTCCGTGCAACGATGATGCGGTGATGGGATGGCTCTCTATCGATGGTAGAATTGTAGATCAGGTACAGGTGGATCAGGTACAGATGCCTGCGGCGCCACACGCCATGGCATGGTATTCGACTCACAGCCTGCGGCGACAACTCCCCGCCCGCTGCCATGCTTCAGTTACTGCTGACGGAAAGTATCAAATACATAGCAGATAGCAGAGTAATGTTGATCCTAGATTGATCTTGATCTTGCGCCCGAACCTCACGTGGTTGCGTAACCCTGCACTAGATTTTGGGCTAGTTAATGTCTCGCCTCGATGCGATGGAGCATTCGCCACCCAGTAAGACGATGAGTCAGTCGAGTCAACTACGGGCCAACGCTGGCCTTAAGTGGTACATTTTTTAGGGGTTTCATGTTTTTCTCTACTCTATCTCGCTGGCATGTTCTAATCTAATGTCCAGTGCGCCTAGAATCTCCGACGGCGCTAGCCGTTGGGCAGAGTTGTCTGCTGACCCTACTGAGTCGGGTGGGTCGGGTGAGTCGGGTGGCGACTCTTGGCGGGGCTGCCGACGGGGGCGTTGGGGGGAACCGGGCACTCACCGTGACCGACGAGCTGCCAGTCGGAGCGACTGTGCTCCTCCAGAAGGGGCGCCATCTGAGCCTTGAGGCGGTCCACCTCCTTCTTGGCAGTGGCGAGCTCCTGGGACGCCTGCAGCGCCCTCGCCGTCTGCTGCCGCGCCATCTTCTCCGCGGCAGTCGCGCGCGCCTCCATGTCCTCGTACTTGTCCTGGAGGGCGCCCATTTCCTGGGCCCACGCATTCTCCTTCTCGGCGAACTCCTCGTTGAGGCCCTCCATGTTCTTGTCCATGGTGGACTTGGCCCTCGCGAGCTTCGTCTCGTAACGCACCTCGCGGTTCTTCACGTCCTGGTCGTGGGTGGCCATAAGCTTGCGGACCGTTTCCTTGTTGGCTGCCTTGAGGTTGTCCACCTCCTGGACGTGGCTGGTCTGGATAACAGCGGCCTGTACCCGCATCTCACCCAAGACCTTGGCTTGTTCGGTCTTCATCTTGTTGATTTTCTCGTTCGAGTATGCCTCGAGTTCCTCCGCGAGCACGGAGTAGCGGGCCTGAATCTCCCGCTCCGCGGCATCGATGGCGGCATTGCAGCGCTTCTCGTAGGCCAGGACAACCGTCTTCGGGCGGCTGATCGCCCAGTCGTGCTGCTTCGCCTGGTAGTCGAGGGCCTGGGCCATCACGCCCTCGTGCTGGCGCTTCTGGGCCGCGAGCTTGCTCTCGTACTTCTCCCGCTCGAGGCTGCGCAGGGCCTCAAGGTGGGCCACATACTCCTGCAAATTCGCGTAGTTGTCCTGGAGAGCCTTGACGTAGTTCATGGGCTGCTGGGGGTCCATGGGGCGGGGGTCCTTGGGGGGAGGGGGGAGGGCGCCGCTGTGCCAGGCGGACAGGGGGTGGCGGGGAGCGCCGTGGAGTGGCCAGCCGGCCTCGAATTGGCCCGCGATGGTGGCGAAGGCGGCGTCCTGGGCCTGCGACGTGCTGGGGTTGGCGAAAGGCGAGTTGGACATGGCTTGACGATGTTGTTGTTTGGTTGGGTCGTTGGTCGAAGAGTGGATGAGGTTGGGCTTGAGTGTTGGAGAGATGGGTTGATGGAGAGAGATGAAGCCGCTCGTCAGCTTTTACCCTGCTCGCTTCCATCGAGTCAACGTGTTGGCTGCATTTTTGCGACAGTACGGGGTGCAACCCGTTAGCCCATGGCGGTAGACCGCTCGACTCCATGCTCTTGCCACCTTTCCCAACTTTCCACTGAACCTCGTTAGCCCATGACGGTAGCCAGCTCGACTGCATGCTTCTGTAGCCGTCCCTGACTGTCCACTTCCGGCCGCCCGTCGCCAGTTGAATTGGTGGAATGTCGATCATAAACCTAGTGTGTGGCTCGTGTGAGTCATGGCTGCCCTGGTGATGCAATGTTCACGCCCGACGGACGCAAAGCGATGCTAGCCCGGATGTCCCGCAATCCGCGACCCCACTCCCGGCAAGTGGCGATTCGACGCCCACCTCCCACTTGCAGTTGGGTGGCGTTTGGATGTTGATCCATCTCACTTCGCCCTGGAGGTGGATGATGTAAACTCCGACACAACACATCATGGGCTAGTCATTGATTCGAGTGGCATGGGCTTGTATTCCCAGGCGACAGTCGAGTCAGATCGATACCATCCTACGAAATGAGATAAAGAGGACAGGCCCCTGCTCCTCTTTCATCATCAACCACTTCCCCATCTCTACACTCCCCCTCCCCACCTACTACGTCTAGTACTAGAATTAGCTCCTCCCACCACACCATGACCACCATGTTCCTCCCCTTCCAGCAGCGCTTTGGCGGCGACGCCTCGCAGGACGTCCACGTCTACGAGCAGGCCCCTTCCGCCCCCACCGCCACCCACCCGCCGGACCAGGCCGACCACCTCACCTCGGTCATGGCGGAGAAGGACAGCGAGATCGACTCGCTCAAGCGCGAGCTCACCACCCTGCGCGCAGAGCGCAAGTACGCGGCCGAGGTGCACCAGCGCACCCTCAACTCCCTCCTCCAGTGCAAGGTCGAGGCGAGCGCGTACCAGAAGGAGCTCGTCGTGGTCAAGGACGAGCTTAGCACCGCCAAGGCCAAGCTCGACTGCGTCACCCACACCCTCTACAAGGAGCGCAACGCCACTGCTACCCTCCGGACGGGGTACGAGTTCATCCGGGCCGAGGCGACCGAGACGCGCCACAAGCTCGGCCTCGCTCGCCAGGAGAACGGCGAGCTGTCGCAGCGCCTGCAGGTGGTGGCGCAGCGCCTGCAGGCGGCGGAGGAGAAGGTCGAGAAGAGCGAGTACGCTGTCACTGTCCTCAAGGAGGACCTCAAGGACACCCGGGACGAGCGGAAGGAGGCGGAGACGCGCGCCGAGCTCCTGAGCCGCGACAAGTCGGCGCTCGCGTGGCGCGTGCACGAGCTCGAGAAGGCTCTTGACGCGGAGACTGAGCGTGCTAACACTGCGGAGCAGCAGTACATCCAGGCTGGCCTCTCCTCGTGGCAGGCTCAAGCTCGTCAGATGTCTGCGGCCCTGGCCAAGCAGCGGGCTCGCGCTGATGCGGCTGAGTGTCAATGCATCTTCCTCACGAGGAAGTGTGAGGAGACCACTCGGGCATGCCATGAGCGCGTTGATGCCTTGAAGCTTGACCTGGAGCGCGCCCAGGTCGACTACAACCGGAAGTTGGAGCGTAAGAACGCAGAGATCATGCAGTACAAGCGCTGCCTTGGCGCGCACGGGCTGGAGTGGTGATATCCAGCCAAGGCGGGTTAACGGAGAAGAATTTTCGTAGTATAGGACATTAATATGAACGGAATAGATTAGCCTCTAATTGCTTTGCTTGAGCGGGTCTGCGTCTCACTCACCCCCCAGACACCTCCAAGAGGATAAACAGTGAAGGACGACCGACCGCGGACACCTTATGGGGCGAGGGGAATCAGTGGAGTGGAAGTCAACAAACACAACCTCCTCGCACCACGGCCGTGATGCATCACAACACGATAAACACCCCTCTGCAAATGTCCATAGCCACGGCGCATACATAATCCCGCGCGCCCTCTCTCTCTCCCCAAGCACCATGCCCCTCCCCTGCCTAGTCCCGCGCCCCGCGATGCGCGAGTTCGCCGACCTCCGCGCCGCCAACTTCGCCCTCGCCGCCGAGAACGCCGCCCTCCGCGCCACCCGCCACGTCTTCAGCGACTTCGAGCGCGGCGAGCTCGCCGCCTTCCGCGACGCCAACGACGCCCTCACCGCCACGAACCTGGCGCTGCAGCTGCAGCGCGCCGAGCTGGCCGAGACGGTGGACAGCCTGGGCGGGGCGCACGCCCTCCAGCAGATCGAGGGGCTGCGCGCCGCGCTCGCGGAGGCCAACCAGCGCGCCGTGGCCATGGACGCGGAGCTGGGCCGGAAGGACAGGACGATCGAGCGGCTCAGGGGCGAGGTCGAGGGATACAGGCAGCAGGTGGCGCGGTACCGTACGCGCGTGGGGGAGATGACGCGCACGCGCCCGCCCGTGTTCCGCGACGTCACCAACACCTACCCCACGGTCACGAACACCACGACCCGCAAGCGCCAGCCCAAGGGGCTGCACAGGAGCCGCGACAGCATCGCCGTCGCGAAGGAGCGCTCCCCAGCGGCCACGCCAAAGGTGCAACATGTCACGCGCCCTGCCCCTCCTCCCCCTTCCAGCTCGCCCAACACTTCCACACTCGAGCCTCGCCCTAGTATCCTTGCCCCATCGCCCCGCTCGAGCCCTGCTCGCAAGGTTGTCCCTCGCGTTCAGGCTCAGGAGAACTTTCTCGCCCTGGAGAACACGGTTGGCCCCGAGCACGTGGCGAGCGGCGCGATCGGGCCCAGCCTCACCGAGCGCCACACCGCCACGACACCCACCCCCTCCGCCCACGCCCCCAGCTATGGCATCCCCTCCACGCCCACCAGGGCTGTTCGCCCCCTCCCCCGCTCGAGCCCTGCTCGCAAGGTCGTCCCTCGCGTGCAGGCGCAGCAGAACATTCTCGCCCTGGAGAACACGATCGCGCCCAGCCACACCGAACGCCACACCGCCACTGCACCCATCCCCTCCACCGCCCCCAGTCATGGCACCCCTCCAAGCCCCCGCCTCCGCACGCCTAGCCCAACCATCAACCCCGCCCTCCTCACGGCCATCACCACGCCCGTGCTGCACCCCTACGACTCGATTTTCGACTACAAGGGCTCGGACTTAACGATCTTTGAGTACACCTCCGACGGAGAGAGCCGCCAGCCCTGCGCCGGCCTGCATGTTAGCAACGGGACGTTCTGAGCTGAGGGCAGGTCGCGAGCGTTACCGAGGGGAGCAGGCGGTGGGTGCGTCGCTCGCCCTAGGTCGCCCATCATTCAGGGCCGTGGCGGTAGATCTAGACTCAATTGCATGAACGTTTGCCACGAAGACCAACGGAGGCAGTCGACGCAGCTCGTGGCGCACGTCTGGCGCGCCGTATCCATGTACACCTTAGCCCATCCCCAACTGGCAAGCGGCCGGCCACCGGTAGCCCAACATGATAACATGGCGAGATGATGAGAGGTCGGGCGACTTGTTCGAGTCGATAGTATTGGAATCAGGCACGTTGGCCCCCTCATTGTCTCGCACTGCATGTGGATGGGCTAGCTGTGGCGAACCGTCTGGCATCTTGCGCACTGCGGTGCAATGCTCAACCGCTCGTCCTGTCGACAGATATAAACCCCCCACCTCGTTCTCTCAACTCCATCTTCCTTCCTCCATCCTCCCACTCCTACCATAGTAACCAACCCAAACTCTCTCCGCAGCATCCGCTCAACACCAACTACAAGCCAACACAACTATCACAACATGGGCGACTCTGCACCCCCCAACTGTCCCGCCACTGCCGGTTCGGCCACTATCGCCACCACCCCCGCGCTCGACAACGGCATGGACGCCCAGGCTCTTCTCGCGCAGTACAAGGCCGAGATCGAGGAGCTGCGTGGGGCCAACACCGAGCTGAAGGCCGCCCTCCAGGTTAGCAAGGACAAGCTCGAGGACACGGAGGACACTCTTGCCAAGATGGTCCACCAGAACGAGATGCAGCGCACCGCGCTGAAGAAGGAGACCGAGCTCTACGAGACGACGAGGGAGAAACTCCTCAACACCAACCATGCCTTTAGGAAGGCCGACAACGAGAGGCGGGCCGAGAAGACCGAGCTCGAGCTCCACATCACGTCACTCAAGACCCAGATTGAGAAGATCACGGTCCTCGTGCCCCGTTCTGCTCGAGCCCAGTTGGAGCGCGTGGAGGGCTGGCATGCCGCGAACATCACTTACTTCAATTTCATCCAGTACCAGGAGATGTTGCGGGACAACGAGGGTAAAGACCCGTCGCGCAAGAACACCAGGGGAAAGCGCACCCGGATGCGCTTCCGCACGATCGATGGCAACGTCTCGGGCGCGGGCGACTTCTCAGTGGTTTGGCCATCCTCGAAACCTCTCAAGCAGAGGTAGACATTGCTTCAAAGTGCCAGAATGGTTCAGTAGCTAGAGGATTGGAGAATCATGCAATTGTAGCGGTGATTGATGTTTGTGGACTGACCTTGTAGTGGCCATGGAGCAACTGGAACTAAGACTCGGGTAAACCTGTTAAATGCACAGTGGACCCGGCTATGACGCACCGGACCGCAGCACGCGGTCGCGGTCACTCTTCCCGCCCCTCTCCATGCCTCCTTCTCCAATCCTCCCACTCTCACTCTCTCACAATCTCCATCTCCATCGCCATCTCATCCACCTCTCCACACTCCTTGATCCACTCGGCGCGATGCAGGTCCTAGCGCCTCAGACCCGCACCGCGCTCCAGGCGCGCCTCAAATCCGCCCTCGACACCTACCTAGCGCACCGCACCGGCGTCCAGCGCGCCCTAACAGCCGGCTTCGTCGTCTACTGCCTCGTCGCGGCCGGCGTAAACCTCACGGGCAAGGGCGCCAAGGGCCTCTCGGAGCGCCACTCCTCCAAGGGCCGCAAGCGGGGCAAGAAGGGGCGCGCGAGCGTGACAGACCCGGCCTTCCACTCGCGGCTCAAGAAGCTCCTCCGCATCGTGATCCCGGGCATCCGGTCGCGCGAGGCGGGCATGTTGGCGCTGCACACGTGCTTCCTGCTCGCGCGCACCGGCCTGTCGCTGTACATCGCCGAGCTCGACGGTCGCATCGTCAGCAGCCTGGTGACCGCCCAGCCACGGCTGTTCCTCATGAACCTCGTGCGGTTCTGCGCCATCGCCATCCCCGCCACGTATACCAACAGCATGATCCAGTACCTCCAGAACGAGCTCAGCTTGGCGTACCGCACCCGGTGAGTCGCCCCGCCGCTGCGCCACCGGGGTTGATCCGCGGCGAGTGATGCCCGTCCGTGCTGACCCCAGCTTGTCGCGCCACCTGCTCGAGAAGTACCTCGACTCGGAGGAGGCCGGCGGCGACGACTTCAAGATGTACTACAAGCTCGCGAATCTTGACGACAGAATCAAGAACGCGGATCAGGTGGGGCTCGGAGCATCAGCTCATAAGTTTGTTAACGCAGCTGACGGCAGTACCTCACGGTCGACGTGCAGCAGTTCAGCAACAAGCTCGCCGAGATCTACAGCAACATCGCCAAGCCCGTGCTGGATGTCATCCTCTACAATTACCAGCTCAGCCGGAACGTTGGTGCCGAGGGTCTTGTGCTCCTCACTGCGCTGGTCCAGCTGTCCGCGCAGGCGCGTGAGTCTCCTCCACTGCCCCAGACTTGTGCTGACAGCAGTCCGCGCCATCACGCCCCCCTTCGGCGAGTATGCCGCGCACGAGGCCACGCTCGAGGGCGAGCTGCGCTTCACGCATTCGCGTCTCCTCGAGAACGCCGAGGAGGTCGCGTTCTACCACGGCGAGGAGTTCGAGAAGAACGTCATCGAGCGCGGGTACTTTGCGCTTGTCAAGCACGCGAACCGCGTCCTCCGCACGCGCGTGTGGCACGGCATGGCGGAGGAGGGCGTCATCAAGTGGGCGTGGGGGAGCTTTGGGCTCGTCATCTGCGCGCTCCCCGTGTTCCTCGGCGGTGCGCTCGGCCTGGACACTGGCAACCTGGGCAGCCGCACAGAAGGTACGTTGTGAACATGAGCACGCGCTGACAACAGGCTTCGTGACCAACCGCCGCTTGCTGCTCTCGTCGTCTGACGCTTTTGGCCGCGTCATGTACTCGTACAAGGAGCTGGCCGAGCTGGCGGGGTACACGTCGCGTGTGTCTGACCTCATCGACGCGATGGACGACGTGCGCGCCGGCAAGTACCAGAAGAAGCTTGTTTCGAGCGCGAGCGTCGAGGAGAACGCAAAGAGTGAGTCGTTGTCAGGTTCAGCTAATGTATCTTTACGCGAAAGCTGACACCAGTGCTGCGCGGCCGCGGCAAGATCATCGAGTCGGACGAGATCCGCTTCGACAGCGTGCCGCTCATCAGCCCGAACGGCGACGTCCTCGTCAAGAGCATGAGCTTCAACGTTGAGCCGGGCAAGCACCTCCTCGTCGTCGGCCCGAACGGGTGCGGCAAGTCGTCCCTCTTTCGCATCCTCGGCGGCCTGTGGCCCGTCTACGGCGGTGTCGTGTACAAGCCGCCCGAGAAGGAGTTCACGTACATCCCCCAGCGGCCGTACCTGTGCGCAGGCACGCTGCGCGACCAGATCATCTACCCCGACTGCGCGGAGGACATGGCGGCCAAGGGTATCAGCGACGACGACCTCAAGAAGCTCCTCGATGTTGTGGAGCTCGGCGGCATGGTCGAGCGCGAGGGCGGGTGGGACGCCGTGCGCGAGTGGCGCGACGCCCTCTCCGGCGGCGACAAGCAGCGCATCGCGATGGCGCGCCTCTTCTACCACAAGCCCAAGTACGCGATCCTCGACGAGTGCACGTCCGCCGTCACCCTCGACATTGAGAAGCGGATGTACGAGCACGCGACCGCGCTCGGCGTCACCATGATGACCGTGAGCCACCGCCCGTCGCTGTGGAAGTACCACTCGATGGTGCTGCAGTACGACGGGATGGGCGGGTACATCTTCACCGAGCTGGACGCGGAGAAGCGCCTCGCGCTGCAGGAGGAGAAGCAGGAGCTCGAGCAGCGCCTCGTCGAGGTGCCCAAGCTCCGCGCACGCCTCGAGGAGCTGCACGGCGTCAAGCGCCAGCAGGGGCTGAGCGTGTAGCCGACGCGCTGCCACGATGGCCAGGACCCGTGTATCTCGTAGAGTTGTACAGGATGAATTGTGTACTGACCGCTCACGCAACACAGCGCAGATGAACAGCACTGACTCGGTCACGCCGCCCCACGGCACTTGCGGTGGTCACACGCACTGACTGCCCCCTCGCGGATCACGTACAAGGCACCGTTATCATGTGCGTACTATAGGACTAGCTGTATACAGGGCCGCACGGCCGTTCCCCCAAAGAGCTTACACCATCTGCCCGGCTCTACTGCTGCGCGAGCTCCCCTCCTCCCCGTTCCAGTGCCCCTCCGAGCGCGCGAACACCCCGCTGGCCCCGCCAGCCGAGTAGGTCGAGGCGGAATCGTCGTCAGGAATCGCAGCCAGCCCTATGGGGTAGAGCTGGGTGCGGCGGCGCGCAAACGGGTCGTAGTGGCACTTGGCCTTGCGTCCCGCCACGGGGGTGATGGCGATGATGGAGCAGCGGCGCCCCGTGTTGTCGGCGCGGACGGCGAGCTCGCCTGCGGCCGCGCTGTAGGGCAGGGCGGTCTCGTCCTCCTCGGGCACGGCGAGGTCGGCGACCGCGGCGTGCTCGGGCATGAGGGCGTGGTAGCTCTGCATGGAGAGGGAGCGATTCCGGCGCGGCGGGGTGATGGGCGCGAGCGAGCGCTGGTGTTCGTGCGCGACGGCCGCGAGCTGCTGCGCGGCGAGGTGGTTGAGCTGCGCCGCCGAGAGCTGGGACGAGAGAGGCGACATTGTGTTCGAGTACGACGGGCGCGACACGTGGCCCTTCGCGGCGCGGGCGGGGACGGTGGGGTGTCTCTGCAGCGGGGGCTGGGGGAGGGGGCCGAGTTGGAGGGGGAGGGGGAGGTGGGGGATGCGGGCGGAGGCGGGCTCGACGCCGGCCGGGGGGGAGGGCGCGGGGCGGCCGGGGACGCGGAAGGAGGAGCGCGGGGGGCGGATGGGGCGGGCTGGGATGAGTCCATGGAAGAGGGGGGAGCACATGGGTGATGAGGAGGATGGAGAATCACGTTGGAGAAAGGGGTTGGGGAACGTACCCTGCGCAGGGCCGAGGGACATGTTGAGGGTGGCGGTGGGACGATGGCGGCCAACGGCGGTAGGGGCGGGCGAGGAGGGGGTTGAAGACGGCGAGAGAGGTAGAGGTGATGATGAAGAGGGAGTGGACGTACAAGTGATGAATGAATCGACTATAGACTAGCCAAGGTCAAGGACGGTGAGCATGGCCTCACGGATCGCCACCTTCCTCCACACTCATAAACCCCCTCATTCCTCATCACCCTCATTCGCCCCCTCCCTCTCCGCGCTTCTGCCTCGCCCCACGGATCGCTGCACATCTGTCCACTACCTTCGCGCCCATCGCTCCTTCTGTTCCCCTCGACGGGCATCGCTGTGTCCTCGCCATCACTTGCTGGATCGCCGTTGCCGGTGCGGAACTGGTGCCGCCAGGGCGTCAGGGGTTGTGTGTGTGGCACAGACGCGCGCCACCGCTCGGACCGCCAGCAAATCCGCACACCGATCGGCGCCGCTGTGCGGCGCCGCTGCGCGGCAGTCATGAGATGTGCTCTCACACTTCATCGGAGGCCGGACATCGGGATCGGCTAGCCTCGGGCTGCGGAGCGTCGGAGCAGCACACGCCGAGCTCCAACGACCGTCCCGCAGTCTTGCAGCCCGTCGCTCTCGTCGTCCTCCGCAGCTCTCACCATCCGCCCCGCTTCCATCTCCCCCCTCGATCTCACAGCAGAGAAGATCGAAGAAGACTAGGAGTTGGAGAGCCTCTAGCCTCTCCGCCGTCCTCGCAGCGGCCATCTCCCAACCGCTGCTCTCGTCACACTCTGCACCTGACCCTCACAGCTCCACCCCTCCCTCCACTCCAGCTGCTGAGAGGATGCCATACATGCAATGCGTTACACAATCTGCCGTCAGCCCCGCCCCCCGTAAAGCTCAGCTCCCCGAGCAACAACTCACCTTCGTCGCGAGGCCCAGGATCTTGGCCCACCGGTTGTTGGGCTCGTTGCTCAGCTCGGCCGACACGACGCCGTTGATACGTGTGCCCAGCATCTCGCCCTTGTTGTTGAGCAGCACGCACGCGTTGTCGTCGAAGCTGGGGTCAGCCTACTCCGACTTGCGGCGGCGCGTCCCGCCCACGGCTACGCGCGCTCGCGCCCACTCACCGAATCACTCTCCCGTCCGGCCGCGTCACCTCCTTCTTCGTGCGCACGATCACTGCCCGGCGCACGTCGCCCTTGCGCACCTTCTGCAGCGCGGGGGCGCCGGGCGTGAGCTGCGGCACGGGGCGCGCCTTGTTCACGACGCAAACAATCTCGTCGCCTGTGGTTAGCGGATTCGAGTTGGCGAGCGCGGATTCGAGCTAGCGAGCGCGCGGTAGAGAGCTGAGTGGCACAATAGGGAGGGCTCAGCGAGTGGAGCCGCGTTCAATTGGCGCACAGCTGCGTCGCTCTCACAAGCTCGGGCAATCTCCCGCCGAGTCGCGCGTCCGCTTGACGCTCACCGCACCGCGTCCTCGCCCGCGCTCTCGATTGCGTACGCACCGACAGTCCCGAAGCCGGTCGACTTCTTCCTCGTCTTGACCTTGAGGACGTTGACGCACTCGGCGAGGGTCGCGCCCGAGTTGTCAATGACGACCATGCGGCCCTTGAGGCCGATCATGCGCAGCGCGGCGGAGGGGAACATGGTGGAGGATTGTGTGGGGGGTGGGCGGGAAGGGGAGGGGGATCGGAGTCGCGCGCGGTCCTCGGGCTCGGCGTTGGCGACGGCGGTGGACGGAGTATGCTCGAGATCGAGTTCGCTATCCGACTTTTGCTCGCAATCAGCCGGAGCGGGAGTATTTCCGCGTGGCAAAGATCCACCTTATTTCCTCCCCCCTCGAATTAGGAGCAACAATCTCTGGCGCGTCCATGACGCCTCGTTAGTCAACGACCCCTCTCACCTTCTCACCATCTTTGTCATCCGCCCTCTCAGAGCCGTCGCAACGGCCATGGCGCCCTCTCATCCAAAGCTCGTATGGCCGCGGTCCGATGGCAGGACCGACCGCTGGCCCCACGCCACCCAGCCCCAGAACTCGGGCTGGTTCGAGAAGCTCCCCCTGTGAGTCACCCCCGTCTTCCCCGCTCATCCCAGCGACGACCCAAAGTACACGCTGTACGGCGAGAAGATCGGCAAGCACGTCGCCGAGACCGTGCTCGGCATGCAGGGGCTGCGTGAGTGCGCTCCCGAGCTCGCTGACGCCCAGACAAGCCCCGGATGGACATGCCCGACAACTACGCGCTGTTTGTGCACAAGAAGCCGCAGTCGGACAAGAGCATCCGCGAGGACGTGTACCTCTATGTTAGCTGGGTATTGCTCTTGAGCTGACGGCAGGGCTCGAACACGGCCAAGTTCCGCTCGCCCAACGAGTTTATGGAGCACGCGACCTGGCTATTCGACCTCTCCAAGGACCTCAAGGACCACAGCACCGTGAGTCGGATGGACACGGTGGTGAGCCCCCCCTAACGCCAGTGCGAGTGCAAGTACAACTCCAAGTCCGCGATCGCCAAGGAGAAGAAGGCTGCCTCGTCGACGCCTGCGAAGCGCACCGGCGACGGGGGAATGTTGACGCCTCAAGCGAAGAAGACGCGCGTTGAGGAGGACGAGATCCATGAGGCCGTCGTCGTCCCCGAGCGGACGATCGACGAGCTCACCAAGCGGCGATACCGTGAGTACGCACACCTACGCCGCTAACGCCACAGGCAAGGGCGAGCTCATCTTCTTCCGCATGGAGACCATATCCCCACCCCCCGGCCGCGGCCTGCCCGAGGTCACACACTGGCCAGGGCTGATCGCGTCCATTACGCAGGCGCCCAAGGTCGACGAGAACGGCAAGCCCGTTAGCACGTTCAAGCACAGCATTCGCCCGCTTGGCATGTTCTCCAACTCGCACGAGATCTCAAAGTACACGTCTGAGCTGCTCCCGTTCTCGGCCCAGACGCAGCTCATGGGCGGGCCAGAGGGGTGGACCAAGATCGGCCTGGAGAGCTCGCGGGTGCTGCGCGAGGGTGTGGAGCGCGAGGCGCAGGTCGACATCCCCGCACACCAGACCGACGTCGAGGGCGTCAAGCTCGAGGAACGGTGGAAGCGGCGGTGGGGCGAGCGCATCAAGTTCTCGGACATGCCGGCGAACTGGGACCTCGCAGCGCTGCGTCTAGGCGTAGCATTGAGAATGGCTCGGAACATCGCGTCGTGCTGGTCCCAGACGGACAAGTTCGAGACCCTGCCCAGCGGCACCGCGTTGTCCCCCGCCGAGCTGAGCGACATCCAGAACCGCAAGAA
>JAMALN010000831.1:0-17196 GCA_023630115.1 Cutaneotrichosporon sp. PK4640 | reverse complement strand
CTCTCGCTCGAGCAGATCGACCTGCTCTACCTCGAGTCGACGCCGCGCACGTCCAACGCGTACCGCAAGCACCTCGTCGACGGAGGCATTCACCGCATGCGCAGCGGCCGCCTGTCCCTGTCCGAGAAGGGTGCGGGCGACATCGTGCACGACGACGCCAAGTTCTCCAAGGCGGAGGCGTAGGCCCAGCTGTGCAGGGGACGGTGTGCAACCCTGAAGGAGTGATGGAAGTGTTGGGGACGGGTGTTGGGGCGAGAAGGGAATGTTGCTCGCACCTCTGCGTACCTCCGCGACCTCGTACCTCCGCAGCACCGGCGCCGGAGCACGTGGGGTTAGTGACGTGAGCTCAGTAGTTGTCAGCGATGATGTGATCAATCAAGTCACCGTCGACACTGTGACTTTATTCAGGAGTGATCAAGTTTTTGCTGACCTCGCTGCTGACTCTGACATGAGCTGCGTGAACAGGGCGAGGGACTCACAACTGCCTTGAGATCAGGCCAGCAGCAGCGAGCAACTCTGTGGCTATCCTAATGTGCTTCATCCGATGGTACTACAATGCAAATGATGATCCCAACGCTCTACACTCCCTGGCTCCCTTGATGTACATAATTAGAAGGAGCCGAGGGGCTCGGCGACCTTGAAGGGAGCGCCGGTCTTCTGCTTGATCTCGTCGACGGTGTGGCCTTCGGCAACCTCGATGAGGGTGAGGCCACCCTTCTCGAGGTCAACGTCGAAGACGGCAAGGTCGGTGATGATGCGCGAGACGACGCGGACACCGGTGACGGGGAGCGAGCACTCCTCGAGAATCTTGGGGTTGCCCTTCTTGTCGGTGTGCATGGTGACCGAGACGACCTTGGTGCACTCGGGGTTCGAGACGAGGTCCATGGCGCCGCCCATACCCTTGACGAGGTGGCCGGGGACCATGAAGTTGGCGAGGTCACCGTTCTGCGAGATCTCCATGGCGCCGAGGATCGAGACGTCGACATGGCCACCACGGATCATGGTGAACGACTCGGCCGAGTCGAAGACGGAGGCACCGGGGCGGAGGGTGACAGTCTCCTTGCCGGCGTTGATGACGTCGGCGTCGAGCTCCTCCTTGGTGGGGTAGCGGCCCATGCCGAGGATACCGTTCTCGGACTGGAGCCAGACGTTGACACCGGGCGGGGTGTAGTTGGCGGCCAGGACGGGGATACCGACACCGAGGTTGCAGTAGTAGCCGTCCTTGAGCTCCTTGGCGGCACGCTTGGCGATGCGGATACGGGCAGCCTGGTTGGGGTTGGCGGGGGCGGCGTCCGGGTCGGCCTCGGTGCCCTCCTCGGTGTGGAGGGTCACGAGCTCGATCTTCTTCTCGACGGTCGAGGGGACGATGCGGTGGACGTAGATGCCCGGAAGGTCAATCTCCATGGGGTGGATCTCGCCGACCTCGACAATGTTCTCGGCCTCGACGATGGCGACCTTGGCGGCCTTGGCGACGAGGGTGGCGAACGCGCGGGTGGTGTAGCGGAAGACACAGTTGCCGGCCTTGTCGACCTTCCAGGCGCGGAAGATGGCGACGTCACCCTGGAGGGCGGGCTCAAAGATGTAGCGCTTGCCGTCAAACTCGCGGACCTCCTTCTTGTTGCCGGGGACGGCGACGGTCTGCTTGCCGTTGGCGTCGGGCTTGGACCACTGGATGGGGATGCCACCAGTCTCGACAGCCGTGCCGGCACCGGTACGGGTGTAGAAGCCGGGCATGCCCGCACCGGCCGAGCGGAGACGCTCGGCGATGGTGCCCTGGGGCGAGAGCTCGAGGGCGACGTCGCCGTGGATGTAGGCGTCCGAGAGGGTCTTGTTGGTGCCGACGTACGAGAGGATCATCTTGGAGATCTGCTTGGACGCGATGAGGGGGTCTGCCGTCAGCAACTGCCGCATGTGCCCCAACAATCTCGGTGTATTCCAATCACGCGTTTCCGCTCCACTGTGGTTGGTCGACGTCATAACAACGTTTTCCCACCCCACAACAGTGCCCAGGTCCGCGCTCCACCGGAAAATTCAGTTCCTACTCACAGAGACCACCCTGGCCGACGTTGCCGGCGTTGTTGGAGACGACGGTGAGGTCCTTGAGCTCGGGGCGGTCGTGGAGGGCACCGATCAGAGTCTCGGCGGTGCCGCAAAGACCAAAGCCGGCAGAGAGGACCATGGAGCCGCTCTTGACGTCCTTGACAGCCTCGGCAGCCGAGGGGTAGAGCTTGCCGCCCTCGGTGTAGTCCTTGATGTTGGGGACCTCACCGACGTTCTCGACCTTGCCGGGGACAGTGTCGACACCCGAGAAGCCAGCGGGGGTCGCGGCGACGGCGTACGCGCGCTGGGCAGCGGCGACGTTGGCGCGGGCGATAGCCACACGCGCAGCCGAGGCACGGGGGAGGGCGCGGGTCGCAGCGCGGACAGAGGTGAGCCGGGCGAGCATTCTGAGTGGTGGAGAGAAGGGAGGATGGAGGACAGGCGATGGTAGTGACCTGTGTATATACCAGAGGGCGACGTGTCGGGGTTCCAGTAGCACCGTGCGGTCACTTGAGGGGACCCACGAAAAGAGGTAGAGTGTGTGGTGAGGTGTCGGACAAATGAGTTTGTCCAAACCACCGACTTTAAGCTGGCGTTGCGTCGGGAGGGTTTCTTGGTGTGGATACCGATCTCCCTGAGTGTTAGAGCGGCCTACAGGCGGCGAGTGCTTGGGGTGGAGAAGGGAGGTCAGAGCGAGGCGAGGCGGCGCAGAGGGGAGTGGGCGAGCCGGGGCAGGTGAGCAGGTGTGAGCGGGGCAGGAACAGAGGGGGAGCGGAAACTTGGACAGGGTTAGCGATGTTGGCGGGGCTGGGCGACGTCATGACCTGCCGCATTCCACCCAGCGAGCCGTTAGCCCTCCACCTGGATAATCAGAGTGAGTCGAATAGCGAGCTAGGCATTCGTGAGCGAGGTGCATGCTGCTGATAGTAGATGCCGACCCGAAAGCCGCTGATCACGATCAGCCAGCTCTACTTTCCGGATAGCCGCGATGCACTCGCCGCGACCATCAATGCAGCAGTGCATCGCAGCCCCTGTCGAGGCCATAGCGCTCAGGTCAGGACCCAGGGCGGTGGCTAAGCCTCGGCGTCCGGGGGCAGAACGGCGAGCGTTCGGTGGAATTGTGCTCCCACGGACCCATATCGCCAGTGCCACGCCGCGAGAATGGAGCGCGGGGTCCGTGCGGTAGTGCGTGGGGTCGCCTGTGGGGTCTCTGCACGTTTGTCAGCCCCACCCCGGATGGAGCAGGCACGCTCAATCAGCGCCCGCTGCTAGTGATCCCGGCCATTCCGCACGCCACGCCCGAAGCGAGGTGCATGATCTGCCGCCGGCGCTCGCCCATTGTTCGCCGACGGCCCCCGCGTCCCCTCCGGGGCCCAGACGCTGCTCCCACGCGCCAATGGCCGCGAGGGGGGCGGAGCGCCTCGCCGCGCACAATTGTGCGGCGCACTGCCATACGTGCGCTCACGTGATGCTCTCGCACCGGCTGCTTGGCGTTCACCACCGGTTTCAGAGGGGACCGAGCGTCGGCGACGACCGAAACGCGTGCGCTGCCGGGCAGACGGGAGGCCGTTGGGGACGCGAGGGCCGAACACCGGGCGTACGGGAGCATGGGCCTCCAGCCGGTAATCTAAATGCTGGGCGTTGCGGAATGCCGATTTCCTGCGCTTCACATTCCCACAGCTGTTCCAGATGCAGACGACTCGGTGTTCGGTGTCGGTGCGATGCGGATTCTGGCGATGCTGGCGAGAGATAAGGCGGATCTCGTGATCACGATGCGGGAACAGGGAAGAACGGAGGTGAGATCGGTGAGGTGGAGGGGGGTGGAGGCGAGGATGGCGAGCCACGCTGGTCGGTGGCTGGTGGGATCGCCAGCGATCGCCAGAAGGGGGTTCGAGGCGTCTGGATCGTCGCCTGGTCTATATACTCGGAGTCGACGGCGGCGGCGCCAAGCCTTTGGCTAGCCGAGGCGTAGCCGAGCGGCGTGTCGGCGTGCAGAGGAGGGTGGCTGGTGACGGCCGCGCGCGGACGCGGCGATCGCGCGGGGCACCGGTTCGCTGGCCTCCATGGGTGGGTTAGGTGGCGTCGAGGTTTGGGGTCAGTGCCACGACGCGATGCATATCATGGTAGAGCTGACGAGCCGGCGCTCACCAAAGGACTGTGTCACGTCGATGTGGCCTGCCACTTCAGGAACATCTACCTCGTCTCGACCGTCAAGGACACCTCCACTGCCCTTGGTCCACATGGCTCGATCAGCTCTGATGCCCACACCTGGCCTCTATACGTCTCTGCCCTCACCTGGCCTCTATACGTCTCTGTAGGTCTATGCACACGACGCTGCAACTCGGTCGACATGGCGCGCCAACCCGTCAGCCACAGCTGTATTCTCGCGGAGTGATGTTGAGCGATCGACTTGCAGATCCCGATGGCCGCTTCTGCCACGTCGATCTCTGCCACACTTGTAACACTCCTCGGATGGCTCTGTTCTCCCATCTCATCACACCTCGGCCTGTTATACCTGTTGCTAGCGTTGGCGGAGGCCATACGTCGAGGTCAGCTTGAACTGAAAAACTCTATGCGGACGTTTGAGACCGATGGGATTGATCGGTCCTCGTGTCGAGCCGGGTTCCTTGTACTGCCCCCTCCACCCAACAGTCACCCCAGTAGTGATACCTCCACCCAACGCAAACACGCCGAGATCGAATAGCTTGACAAAGTTCGAAATAAACGGCCATCGCCGAGGATAATGTGGGCAATTCCATTCCAACTCGTCTCCGCTCACCTCCGCCGTTCAGACTCTACGCGTGTGATCTCATACCACGGATCCCGTACCCGCCCCGCGCCTGGCCCCCTAACCTAACTGCATGAAATATACACGGGGCGACCGCCCATCTCTCAACCACCATTCTCACCATGTCTGATCGTCTCGTCGCCGCCACCTCAACAACAGGGTTCTTCCAGGAGCACCCCGTCGTGCAGAACCAGTACGAGGAGGACGCGGGCCTGCGCCGCGCCTCCTCCCTCTTCCTGCCCCCCGCCATTGCCAACGAGCTCGCCCCGGGCCTCAAGGCATGGGGCGACCGCGTGCTCGCCCGCGACGTGTGGGCGCACGTCGTGAATGCCGAGCGCGACCTGCCCCACCTCTCCGGCTCGGGGTTTAGCGCGTTCGGCCAGCCCGTCGGCGACGCCCTGGTCACCTCTGCAGGGTGGCAGGCGCTGCAGGACATTGGCATCGCCGAGGGCCGCATCGTCGCCACCGGCAACGACAAGAAGTACGGCAAGTCGGCGCGCCTCGTCCAGCTGCCCCGCCTGCACCTGTGGAGCGGGTCGAGCGCCGTGGTCACCTGTCCCAGTGCGATGCAGGACGGCGCCATCTCCATCCTCCGCCGCGACCTCGCGAGCGGGTTCGTCTCGGCGGCCTACGACACCGAGGCCCTCCGCGCCGCCCGGACACGCGTGTTTAAGCGCGCGCTCGAGCGCATGCTCTCTACCGACCCCAAGGTCACGTGGACGTCGGGGCAGTGGATGACGGAGCGCGCTGGCGGCTCCGACGTCCAGGGCACGCAGACCGTCGCCACCCGCACGCCAGGAGGCGACGGCGAGACGGACGTCGACGGCAACCCCCTCGGGCCGTGGACCGTGAGCGGGTTCAAGTGGTTCTCGTCAGCCACCGACTGCGGGTGCGTCATGCTCCTCGCGCAGACCGAGCGCGGCCTGTCGTGCTTCTTTGCGCCCACGCGCAAGCTCGTCAACGGCAAGCCCGAGATGAACGGGATCCGCATCCAGCGCCTCAAGAACAAGCTCGGCACCAAGGCGCTGCCGACCGCCGAGCTCGAGCTGCGCGGCATGCGCGCCTGGCTCGTCGGCGAGGAGGGCCGCGGCGTGCCCGTCATCTCCACCATTCTTAATGTTACGCGGTATTACAACATTGTCGGGTCGGTCGCGGGCGTCGGCCGCGCCCTCGGCGTCGTCAAGGCGTTTGCGCGCGTCCGCCGCTTCCCCAAGCAGGGGCAGGACACGACCCTCTCCAAGATCCCGCTGTTCAACAAGGCCCTCGTGGCCATCACCCTCCAGTACCGCGCCGACGTTCTCCTCTCGCACCTGACCGCCGCCCTCCTCGGCTCGGTGGACGCCGGGCACGGCGGCGGCCCCCTCTGCCCCGCGAGCGCCGAGGAGGCCCAGCTCCTCCTACACGTCCTCACGCCCGTCGCCAAGGCCTACACGGCCAAGCACGTCGTCTGGGGCCTCCAGGAGTGCATGGAGAGCCTCGGCGGCGTCGGGTATATGGAGAACGTCGAGAACCCCGAGCTCAACCTCGCGCGCTCGCTGCGCGACGCCAACGTCAACCCCATCTGGGAGGGCACGACCAACGTCCTCTCGTCGCACCTCGTGCGCGCGCTCAAGGGGCGCGCGGGCGGCGCCATGGCCCGCGCCGTCAACACCTGGCTGCACGACTTCCTCCCCAAGGCGGGGTTCGAGGCCGAGTCCACCGCCGTGCTGGCCGCGTGGACGAGCCTGCGCGCCGACCTCGCCAAGGACGAGGACGAGCTGCTCGCGGGCGGGCGCAAGATCCTGTGGCGGCACGGCGACATTTTCTGCGCCACCCTGCTCCTCGCCGACGCGGCGCGGGACGGCAACGCCGTCGCGACCGAGTGTGCGCGCCGCTTCGTGCGTGAGCGCAAGGGGACGTTTGTCGTCGACGCCATCGAGGGCGACTGGAAGGAGGTGGCGGCGTGGGACGAGCGCATCGTGTACTGTGAGCCGGCGGCGGGGCAAGATGGAGCCCGCGCTAACCTGTGACTAGCCCCAAGCAGTCACACGCTTGGCGAGAAACCCGACGCCGACGCCGACGACGAACGAGGAGTGGTGGGCGAGCTCCAGCGCCTCCTCCTCGACTTTGAGCTCGTCTGGGGCGCCGACGGCGCCGAAAGATCCGAGGGGACGTGGTGGGGCGAGAGGCGGGGGTCGTTGTAAGAAGAGTACAGTTGTAACAGGGGTCTTGGGATGCCATCACGTATCGTAATCTAATCATGGTCGCACCGGGCATTCTTATGTGGCGTACATCAGATGATGGTACAGATATGGTATGGAGCGTGTCGCCCTCTTTTGCTACCTCTCGTCTACTGCTTCTCGCCGCGCATGACCGCGCCGATCTCGTCCACACTCTCCAGGACCCAGGTCACGCCCTCGTCGGACGTGAGCCACTCCTGGCCCTGCAGCACCTGGCCATCACCGCCGCCGCCTTCGAGCAGCGACTTCTTGAGCCCGAACACATGGCTCGTGACCTGGGGCCCGACGCCGGTCTGGGCGCGCAGCCCCGCGATCGCAATCACCGAAGTCAGCACGCGCCCGAGGAGGAACGCGCCCTCGGGCACCGGCCCCGCGGGGTCGGACAGCAGCGGGCCGTAGTGGCTGTTGAGGATATGCACGGGCAGGTCCGGGTGCGAGTCGCCGAGCTTGGCGACGAGCTTCTTGCTGTGTGGCTCGTAGATGCCGTCCCAGAGGCCCATGCCGCGCGCGAACAGCGCGGGGATGTCCGTCGGCTGGCGCAGCGGCTGCGTGCTCAGCCCCGCCTTGACGTCCTCGGGCATGTGGTCGCGCAGCGCGTTCAGGTTGTTGATGACCTTGGGGATGCCGGTGAACGAGATGGACTTGAGGCCCGACTCGCGCATCACCGCCGCGGCCTGCACGCGGTCCGTTGTGTCCGCGGTGGTCGCGTAGTCGAAGAGGGCGCAGAGCGCGTCGGGCGAGTTGATGGCGAAAAGGGCGGACGTGTTCATCGAGAGCCAGGTGTCGCGGCCGATGCCGCCGGCCTCGCCGCGCTCGCGCACGCGGTCAAACAGGCCCTGGAGGACGGGGGCGGCGGGGGCGGGCGTCGGCGCGCCGCGCGCGGCCGGCAGCTTGATCAACTGCTTGAGCGCGGGGGAGAGCTTGAGGGCGGACGCCATCTCGTGGTCTTCTGCTGCGTCCCACGAGGCGGGGCGGGGGAAGCCGTACGGCGGGAGCGAGGGGGAGCCGACGGGCGTGTCGGCGGGGCTGTTGAAGGTCGAGGTTATGGTGTGTTACGCTCGATTAGGGAGCGATGGGCGATCTGAGCGCCGCGGGGTTGATCGTTATGTGGAGCGTACGTCACTCGTGACGAGATCGGCAAGGTGTGGGGTGCGGGGGTGACTAGCGGCAAGTCCAGATGCGGAAGAGAGGCACACGCACGCGATGAGATGGCTGCTGGGGATCCGGGCTGGATATGAATGTGGCCGTGGGCTGGTTCTGGTGAGGAGGGGAGTGCAATCCCGGGGGAGTGCTGGTGAGTACGGGTGGGAGGACTGGGACAGTGTGGGTGGTCGGACAAACGGGCGTGAGATCCGCCGTAATCCTCCGCCCACACAGGCCCGATAAGCACGTGGCGCGAGTACTGGCTGAACTCATGGCACTCCTGAACGCGAGATCATGCACCACGTCTCGGTGTTCTACACATGGAGAACGCGGGGTAGTGATGCGCCGCCGGCATGTCTGGTGCTCCAGATCGTGTGCAGAATGGTGTAGTGATGGTGTGGTGTGGTGAGTGGGGCCTCGCCGCCACAGGCACCCTGGTAAACACGGACAGACACGAGCTAGCCACGGCGCTATTGATGCATACAGATGCTGCTGGACTTGGGCTTGGAGTCATGGGCTCATGAGGGTGAGGAACGCTGCAAGATCGGGCGCGAGCTACTTCTTCTTCTTGGCGTTGGGCTTCGCTTTGGTGCCGCCCTGTTGTCAGCTCTGCCGGGTCAATGAGAGCTGTACCTTGGCGTTCTTGTCGTCCTTGCCCCTGGAGTCAGCTAACGATGTACAGATACAGCATAACTGGGAGAGACGAGGGTGGGGAGGTGTGGCAGGGGCACGCGGGAATGTGCTTGGGTGGTGCTCGAGCAGGGGAGGAATTGCGACTCACTTGGCGGCCTTGGGGTCAGCCTTGGGCTTGGGCTTCGATCCCTTCTTCGGAGGCGGCATTGTGTGGCAGGTGTGGTGACGCGGGGGTATGCAGATGCAGAGAGTGGACGAGTGGCGAAGAGCGAAGAAGGGGTAGAGATAGAGATGGGGGAAGGCGGCGAAGATATAGTGCTGAGGAAGGCGAGGAAGGTTGGGTGCTCGTCGCTGGCCGCGCTGGCCAGCGCGGCCAGTGCCGCGAGAAGCCACACCAGGCTTCTGACTCGACTCAGCGAGGGGTGATGGGTGGCGACTCTGCCCGTTCGTCTCGGGGTGACGGCGTCAGAAGCCGTGACGAGTTTCACGGTGCACACAGAAGATGTTCAGTACGGGGTGACATTACTCGGTACATCGCCTTTCGAGCGTGGGGTCGGTCGGTGCCGGCGCTCAATGAGTCGCACGGCCTCCCATCGTTTGAGTGGGAGTGGATGGCAAACAACAGCCACCAGGTGATCAGTGCTGGCTCACATCATCCGTGCACCCCCCACCCCCGCTTCTTGGCGCCGGACACGCGTCCGCGCACAGTGTGCCCCGCAGCCACCTCGAGCCCGAGCGACGCACCCATGCGCGCTCGAGACCAGAGAAGCATCCCCTTGCGACTGAGCAGTGCGCGCCATGATCGGGCATCCATCTCCATCTCATTGCCTCCCCCCTCCTCGCCCCTTCGCCATCGCCTCGTCCCTCTCGGCCCCCACCGCCGCCATGAACCGCTCCCCGTCCACCATCACGCCCCTCCGGCGGCGCCGCGACTCCTCCTCCCCGACGTCCGAGACGTCGACGGCGCGCCGCCTCGTGGCGCGCGCCCGCGCCATCGCCTCGCTCCTGGGCCAGCGCCTCCGCCGCCTCCGCAAGCGCGATGACCCGGGCATGCGCCTGCACTCGTGGATCGAGGACGGGTGGGAGATGGACCTCGCGGACGAGGAGCACGTCGTCGGCGTGGGCCTCGGCCACCGGCGCAGCGACAGCCGCGAGCCCCTTGACCGGGCGTACGACCCGCCCTACGAGGTGCGCCGGCTGAGCTACGAGCGCCGCGGCTCCCATGACCGCAGCTACGAGCGCGTGGAGGTCGGGTACGACCGGTCCGGGGGGCAGCGCGCGAGCTACGAGGCGCACGCGAGCTGGGACAACTACCGCGCCAGCATCGACAGCTACACGCGCTCGCTGGGGCGGAACAGCTCCCTCGGCCACGCCCACTCGAACGGGCACCCGGGCGGCGACTACCGCACCGAGGACGCCGCGGCGTGGCGCCGCGACAGGGTGCACCATGCGGTGCGGCACAACCGTGCGCCGGCGCGCTGGGCCGAGATGGTCGACTGGGTCGAGGTGGAGCTGACGGAGCGTAAGTAGGTCATAGACATAGCTGACGGCAGGCCGGCCGGACGCGGGGCGCGGGGACAAGGAGCGCGAGTTTATGGCCGAGGCGGGGCGGATCGAGCGGGTGGCGTCGTCGTAAGAAGGTGCAAGGCACAGATTCGGGAAAGGCAAAGGTAAAAGTGTCGTTAATAGAGCAGGGTCCATAGTGCGTGTAGTAGTCTAGGGGAGGATGGCGTTGATCGCGGCTGCGACGGTGTCGACGACGAGCGCGACCTCGTCCTCAGTGATCGTGTACGGTGGGCAGATCATGATGTGGTCGCCCTCCCAGCCGTCCGCCTGGGGTCAGTAGCCGTCTGAAGCGAGAAAGGACGAGACCACTCACGCATCCGGCACCGTGGTACACGGCGACCCCGCGGGCGAGGATCTCGTCCGCGAGCTTGCCGTTGACGTTCTCCTCGTACTTGAACGGCGTCTTGGCCTCCTTGTCCGCGACGAGCTCGATGCCCCAGAACAGCCCCATGCCGCGCACATCGCCGACGTGCTTGAGGGGCAGCACGCGCTCCCGCAGCAGCTTGGCGAGCAGCTCGCCGCGCGCCGCACACTGCTCGATGCTTGGGTCAGCTCATTCGTTGTGTGGCTCACAGCTTGTGCTTGTGGATGTAGTCGTAGACGGCGAGGCCGGCCGCCGTGCCCGTCCCCGAGCTCTGGAACGTGTACCCGTTCACAAACGCCCCCGTGCCCTTCTTCATGACCTCGACCACGCGCTCGCCCACCAGCACGGCTGAGAGCGGCGCGTACCCCCCACACAGGCCCTTCCCGAGGGTCTGGACGTCGGGGCGCGCCTCGTCGCCCTCGTGCATCCACGCGTGCATCTTGCCGCTGCGCCCCGCGCCACACATGATCTCGTCGAGACAGAAGAGCACGCCGTGGCGCTCGCACACGCGCTTCATGGCCCGCAGGTATCCGGGGACGAAGGGGACGCAGCCCGATGCCGCGCCCACCACAGGCTCGGCGAAGAAGGCCGCCACGGTCTCGGGGCCCAGCTCGGAGATCCTGGCGTCGAGCTCGTCCGCCAGGCGCTGGACATAGGCCTCGTCCGTCTCGCCCGGCGTCTTAAACCGCCATGCGTTGCACGCCGACACGGAGTGGAACACGCCCTCGGGCATGAGCGGGAGGTAGAGCTTGCGCCGGCGGTTGTGCCGGCCCAGCGCGAGTGCACCCATCGTGTTGCCGTGGTACGAGATCTCGCGCGAGATGAACTTTGTCCGCGCTGGCTGCCCGTTCTCGACGTGGTACTGCCTGCAGAGCTTGAGGGCGGACTCGACGGCCTCGGAGCCGCCCGAGAGGAAGATGGCGCGCGCCATGCCCGACTCGTCGCACATGCGCTTGGCGAGCTCCTCGGCCGGCTCGATGCCAAACACCGCAGAGGAGACGTAGGGGAGCGTGCCGACCTGCTTGGCGACGGCGGAGACGATCTCGGGCACCCCGTGCCCGACGGAGACGACGGCCGCGCCGCCCGAGGCGTCGAGGATGCGCGAGCCGTCAGACATGTACAGGTAGTTGCCCTGGGCGTGGGTCGCCATCGGCATGCCGACGGCGAGGGAGCGGTGGAGGACGCGGGAGGAGGCGTCGGCGCCGCCGGCGGCAAGGGTGGGGGCTGCGGTCATGGTGAGGTGAGAGGATGAGGAAGTGAGCTTGTCGTGGAGCTGATAGAGACACGAGGCGAGTTGAGGGTGGGAGCGGCGATCAGCGGAGATGGCCGAGCCCTGGGTCAAGCGCTCACATCCGACCACATGTTGGCAACCCTCTGCGGAGGGCAAGCGGGGCCCGAGCGCTCCCCGAGCTGGGTTGCCAACAGCGAGGACGGGTGCCAACTCGGTCGCGGGGGTGCCAACACCATGCTGGTGGGTGCCAACTGCGTGGCGGATGGTGCCAACGCTCACTTCGGAGTCAACGCATTGCGAGTCACGAAACAGCGGTGGAGCAGGGTTGCTCCGCGGCGCACGAGTTCGGCTTTCGTCTCCGTGGGAGTGTCGACTCGTCGCATGCGGTGACTTCACTTCTAGGTGATGGGAGGTCGAGTCCGTAGCGGCTCCTGTCAAGGACGTAGTCGATGGCAGCGCCTTCGTGTTACACGCTGGTTATCTATCAGCACCCGCAATCTCGTTGAGCGCCGGATAGATCTTTGGCGCGCAGTGGGCTCCATTGTGCCCCACAGTCTGGGGCGTCTCCTGTGCCCCGCACGGCGACACGTCGAGGCCAGTCTCCGTGCGTCTGCCTCCCAACAGTCAGCCTGCTGCGCCTCGTACGCCACTGCCTCTCAGCTGACATGGTGCCGCACGCTTGACGAGGCTTGCATGTACTGCAGCATCACACGCGCCATCGCCACTGATCGACTTCTGCAACTCGACTGCATGTCTTTGAGTTCTCCGCCTGGCCTCCATCTCTACACTGTTTCTCGGCGCCTAGCTGCGGCTCAGCCCGCCCGTGATCGCCGCCGCGTCCCCCACGCCCGCAACCGTCCCAGCGGGCGGCGGGTCCGCGATCTGGCTCACAAACACGCGCTCAGGGTCCCACACCCCAGCGGTGTAGTACACGTCGGCCTTGACGCGGTCCCACGCCTCCTCGAGGCTCGCGTAGCGGAGCATGAGCACGCTCCCGCCCATGGGCTGCACGTTGGGCGGGAGGACCGCCAGGCGCTCGGGGTGGTACAGCGCGTCGCCGGGGGGCGGGAGGAACGCGCGGCCGAACTCTGGGTGTCAGCGGACTCTGAGTGGCGAGATGAAGAGCTGGGGACCGAGGCGGGGGAATGGAGTTGCGGTCGGCCGATCCAGATCTCGGCAATCTCTACCCTCCACCCCCTCACTCCCAGCACTCTGCTCCGCAAGCGGGCCCGCGCTGGCACCCACCAGCATGCCCCTCCTCCATCGTCTTCTTGTATCCCGCAAAGTGCTCGGCGCGGACCTTGAGGCGCGTCTCGAGCACGCCCGGCCCCGAGCGGTCGGGGCAGTAGCAGAGGAAGAGGGACGTCTTGGACATGGTACTGGTGCTGTGCGCGCGGACGGCGCCGATAAGGGGGCGGAGGAGCGAAATGTTGCGTGCGGCGAGCGTGCGAGCCAGCTGGCGATACGGTAGTTTCCGAGCGTGAGCGTGAGAGTGAGGCATGTATGTGGAACAGCCGAGTGCGAGGTCACATTGCGGGGCCATGCCCACCTTGCCCACTTGCCCGCAGTCGGTTCGGGTGCGCGGCACGTGGCTCGCGTCACCGGGTGCCGCTGCTACTGCAAGTTCCGGCGCGCGCTGGGGCCCATTCCCTCGTCGCGCATCTCCCGCTCACGGCAGCACCAGGATCGCCAGGGGGACCGGGGGGCCGCATCGACTCGATTGACCCGGCCCCGTCCCCCACCTGGCCCTCCAGATTTTTTCGCCCATTTATCTGGCCGCCCTGGCCAGTCCGCGGGCGACGTGTATCGCTGCGGGTGGGCCGGGCTATCGCTATCTGCCCACGGGCGTGGGGTGCCTTGTGTGGGACTTGGCACTCGGTTAGGAACAGGGACGGGGAACGGGGGAACGAGAAGGGCCGGGCGAGGGGCGGGACGAGATCGATGAGAGCGTGAAGCCACCTGAGAGCTGAGAGGGACAAGGCGACGTAGGGAGCAGAGGGCGAGGCCAAGACAACGTGGACAGGGCGGGGAAAATCATACGCCACCCTTCCGCAGGATTGCAGGATTGCAGGAATTTCTGATGCGCGCGCTTGGCCTCGTTGCTTGGGCTAGGTTTCGGGCCTCGGGCCTCGGGCCGCGGTGTGCTCGGCCGCCAGGAGATGCAGGAGTTGCAGGAGATGCGATGCAGGACACCGTCGGGAGCTCCGCATCACGCGGAGGCGTGCGCACGTTCGATGCACAGCAGTGCGCGATCACCAGCAGCGCAGTCTCGCTCCCCCCTTCGCCCCTCGCTCACATCGGGGCTCGGATCGCCATGGCGTCATGTTGGTCGCTCATTGCGGCTGACGTCGGCCATCGCACCCCGCGTCCCTTCCAACTCATCGCACCCGCACCTTTGCGCCCCACATCGCACACATCGCACGCACAGGCAAACTGTAATGTATATCGCATCTATCATATTGTATCTACCAGCGTCCGACGTGTACATACACCCGACTCTGTCTCTAGGCTCTAGCAATGTCACTGTCCATCTGCACTCCAGGCTGCTGCTCGCTGCTCACGCCGCGCCGTCGAGCTCCATCAGGTGTACCGGCGAGGGTCCCCGAGAAAAGCTGGGAAGGCTGGGCTTGACGTCAGGGTTGCCGTGACCCAAGGGGGGCAGCTTGGTCGGAGGCGACGAATGCCCAATTACGCTCTTGGGCGACGGGTTGGTGGTGACGGTCGAGGGCGTATCTGACCCGCGAAACATGGGGGTCATGCCAAAGGCCTGGCGGACAGAGTTGGCCAGGTGCGAGTGCGTGGGCGCGGACGTGTTGTGGACAGGCGAGCTGGAGCGCGAACCGACAGGGCTAGCGTGGGCCGAGCCCGCACTGAGCGAGTAGCTCATGCTGGGCACCGAGGCGAACGCGGCGTTCGAGTGGGGAGGCGGAAGAGTACGGTCGTTGACAGGCGGCGGAGGCGGGATGGCCGCAGAGTTGAGAATCTCCTCCACGCTCTTGTGGCTGTGGGGAGTGTCAAGCTTGGGCGGAGACATGCGCGACTTCGTAGCGGAGACAAGAGGCGAGCTGGGAACCGAGGCATGCGCGTGATGGTGGAGCCCGTGGCCGTGGTGAAGAGAGTGCGAGCTGTACGGGTGCGCGCGGTTCTTGGCGTCACGCGCCGTGTGCGAAGCAGGCCCGTGTTTGCCCGACGACGCGCTGTGGCCACCCTCGACCGGCGAGGGGGCGCGCGACGTAACAGGGCTGCCCGACGCTGACACGGGCGCAGTCACTACGTTGCGGCCGGGGAAGATCGACATGCCCCGCATGCCGGCGAGCACCGGACTCGTGTGAGCAAACTGGGGGTGAGGGTGGTGCACCTGGGGAGCAGGCGACTCATCGTCCGACGAGTCGCTAGTCGTAGGGCTGGCAGCGCGAGAGACGTCGGCCGACGGCGCAAGCGAGGCGTGCGACGATCGGTGCTGGTGCATGTTGACCGGGTACGGGTTAAGCTGGTGGTGACGGCGATTCTTGTGCTGGTGCACCTGCTGGGTGTGCTGCTGCTGCAGACGGGCGAGCTGCTGCTGGAGGCTCGCGTGGTGAAGGTGGTAGGTGTTGCCACCGGGAGCGTTGCCAGCGAGCTTGGTGAGGTCGTCCGACGAGTCGACGCCCGAGCGGTCCTTGGGAGTGGACCCGTTGCTCGAGTGGTGGTCGTTACCGCCGTGGGGGCCGGTACCAGAGCCGCGGCCGGCACCGCCAGCGCCGTGACCCTTATGCGCGGAGCCGTTCGCTGGAGTGAGGCAGTTGGGGCAAGCAGCCGTCTCGCGGGCAACCTTGAGACGTTTGCGGTAGCTCTTGTGGCAGTCCGGGTGGTGACACGAGGGCGGGACAAGGTAGGTGGGGTCCGCGAGCGTGCCAGCGGGGACAGCCGGGTGGTTGGCAGTGGCGGGCTGCGGAGCAGACACGGGGAAAACGATTTGCCCGCCGCTGGGCGCGGGGGCGCCCTGCGACAAACGGTCGCGCTCGTTAGAGAAGCCGTAAGGCGTGGGGGTGTTGGCGCTCGGCGAGCCACCGTTCGACTTGCGGCCTGCGCCGGCGGCAATCTGACGGTGACGCAGCTCGTACTCGGCGCGGCGGAAGGCCTCGTGACGCTCAAGCTCGTACAGCTGGTCGCTGGCGGCGGCCGCTAGGGCCGAGATGTCGTTCATTCCAGAGCCCGCAGCAGCGCCGTTTCCCATTGGGAGCGGAGGAAGGTACGGGTTGGCGTAGTCGTGGCGGCCGTCAAAGTCCATGCCGTACGAGGGACCAAGGTGAGGAAGGTGACCGCGACGGTCACCATCCATGTCGTGGTCCTCATCCTCGTGCTTGGCCCTGCCCTTTGACCCGTTCTCCGTCGCCGGGGGAAGGTGGATGCGAGCATGACGCGTCAACTCGTCCGAGCGCGAGAAGCGCTTGTCACAGCCCGGGTGGGTGCAAGCGTGAGGCTTCTCGCCAGTGTGAGTGCGGATGTGACGCGTCTAAAGTAAAATTAGCGCCAACTCCTTGTTTCGCCTCTTGGAGGGGAGGGTCACGTAAGATGTGCAACTCACCTGGTGCTCCAGTCGGTAGAATGCACGGTCGCAAAGCGGGCACTTGTATGGGCGGGGGATCTTGCTCTTGTCCATGTTGAGAGCAGCATCGGTGAGGGCCTTGACCGCTGGGTCGTTGGGGTCAAGGCGACCCGTGATGGGGTCTGGAACAGGAGTGGGGAGGGAGGCCAAAGGATTGTCCGAGGAAGCTTCAGCCATTGTTGTGGGCTGTTGGTGGGACATGGGGCGGAGAGGCGAGGGGGCAGCTCAAGCTAACTCCAAGGATGGGATGCTAGAGATGAAGTAAAAGGAAGACGAGGAAGGTTAAGATGAGTTGATGGGGTTGTGTCCAGGGAGATGAACCAAGGGTGGCGGTGGGGAGGGCCTGGGGTGAAGGGGTTTGGATGGGATGATAAGACGGGTTTGCCTTTCGGATTTTGACACGGTACCGTTTCCGAGACGACGGGGGGTGGGCACTAGCGTTTAAGAGGCGAAAGGGGGGAGGCACGTGGGTGTGTGGGTGGATGGATGGATGGATGGATGACGAGGTGAGTGTTGAGGAGATGGTCTTGTGCAAGAGATGGATGGGGATGAAGGGGATGAAGGGGATGAAGGGGATGGAGAGATGGAGAGTGCGGGGTTGATGGATGTTTAGGTGGATGGAGT
>JAMALN010000830.1:0-25538 GCA_023630115.1 Cutaneotrichosporon sp. PK4640 | reverse complement strand
CCAGTCCTCCCAGAGATGACGCCTGAATCTCTCGCAGCAGCTGCCAACCAGTACAAGCAGCCCGCCCCTCCTCCCACCCTTCCCCTCCTCCAACTTCCCGGGCGACATCAGGAGCCCTTCCGCCCCGCCTCGACCGTGCACGTCGTCGATGACAGTGGCGACTACTCGGATACCGACGGCAGTGTCGACGACGGTGACACGAACGCTGTCGCCGGCCCCAGCTGCCCCTTGCACCGCCGCTGGCCCGCGCGCGGCGAGCACGTACCCTCGTCCGACGAGGGGGCGCGTACCAAGAGATTGAGCGAGCCAGAGCTCGCGCGCGTCGTGGACGACCTTGCCGTCCTTGCGCGCCGCGAGTTTGACTGCTGGGTTGAGTCGTGTTGGTGCGTTGCGTCCGCACGGGCACGGGCGTGGAAGACGTGCGATGTGCGATGTGGTGGCTGATGGCAGGAACGAGGCGTTCCATCACGTCTTTACGCACTCTATCCCGGCCTTTATCATCTCGTTGATCCTCGCCGGCGCCAGCCCGCAGGGCATGCGCAGACAGATCGTGCACGGCGGCCCGCAGCTGGACAAGTTGTTCATGACCGAAATGCTGCGCAACCTCCACTTTGAAATGGAGCGCCGGCTCACGGGGCGGCTCATCCCAGAAGGGCGAGGCGAGGGCGGTGGAGCGATGCAGTCCGCAGCAGCTGCGATCGGCGCTGGGGGGCTAGGCGCGCAACAACCACCTGGGGCAACACCAGGTTTGCCCCGCGACGGCGTGTGCACGCACGACCTCGCGCCCGCACACGGTGCGCCTCCGGACGACGACGACCACGCCGCATGTCTGTGTCAACTAATCGCGTGCCCCGTGTGCCTGCACGCCGCCGTCCGGCAACGAAAAGCACCGGTGGGGCTGTTGCCGGCGAGCCTTGCGAACACGCACGTCGCGGACGGTTGGGCGGGCGGCATCGAGTCGCCAGAGCAAGAACGAGCGAGACGCGTAGACTCGGACCTGACGCTCGACATTGGCATCGACGAGGACGAGCGGCCGGCAAACATCCCGATGGGTGGCAAGGGCTTTGTGCACATACCCAAGAAGCCCACACCGCCCGAGATGCGCCGCCCGCAGGTCTTCCCGCATCCCCAGATGACCGACGTCCTAGCCGTGGAGGAGCACCTCCGATGGCGGTTGAAGGAGCTCGGTGCCGACGACCCGAGCGTCATCTCCCGCTACGGGCCAAGCACCAATGCACCCGCGGCCTTGGAGGGGCTAGAGGTCGCGCTCAAGCTCGACGAGGAGGACGACCAGTCGGAAACGGCGAGCGTGGTGGGCGTGCCGAACGGCAAGAATGGGCGGAGGGTGGCGACTGGGCGCGCAAAGGGGCGCAACAAGACCGTCAAGCTCCCTCCCAAGGCGATTAAGAAGCCGGAACGCAAGGTCTACCTTCCTGAGGACTGGGCCAAGGCCGAGTCGGGCGTGCGCAACACGGCGATTGTCCTGACGTTTCGTCATTATGTCAAGGTACGCGTTCATTTGGCCACGCTAACAATAGCTCCTGCACAAGGTTGCCGTGTCCAACTCGCCGTTCCAGTACGCGAGGTACGAGAAGGACATCGAGGCACTCGAGGCCGTGCACCCCGTAGCGCTGTACCGGCGGCTTACGGAGCAGACGGCGCGCCGGCGCGGTGGGCGCGAGTCCAAGGCGTGGACCGAGTGCATGGACCGGTGGACGGAGGAGCTCGGTGCGCAGGAGAAGAGCGCGGGCAACGTCTTTGTCAATGACGAGCTGTTCGACGAGGCGGTGCGGTGCTACACGCGCGCAATCAGCCTCGACGGCAAGAAAACGGTCTACTACACGAACCGCGCGTTAGCGCTCAACAAGGTTGGGCGGTACGCCGAGGCGGAAGCGGACTGCTCGCACATCCTGAACAAGGACGGCAAGAACGTCAAGGCCATCTACCACCGCGCGCTGGCGCGCATGGGCCTCAAGCAGTGGCGCGAGGCCGATGCCGACCTCAAGCTCGTGCTGCGGCTCAACGCGAATAATGACGCGGCCAAGAACCTCCTCGCGATCGTCAAGCCTGAAGTCGCCAAGCTGCCCAAGCAGAAGCACGAGGACGCGCTCAACTTTTGAGCGGACCAGAGAGCGCGGCCACCATGTACCTGTACGCTTATCGCTGTGATGCGGGAAGGAGAGAGGGGGAGGCTGAGTGTCGTAATTTGTCTGTAGCCTTGAAAGCTGCGCATCGCGCCCGCGGACAATGGACAGGCCGTGGCTATATGCACCTCGTCCTCGTCCATACTCTTTGGAGGCAACACGCGTACATGCATACATACAGGCAGGTTCTCAACAGCTCTAGCGGATCTACTCTTCAGTCGTCGTTCATCGGTGCGCTCATCTGCTGTCAGCTCTACATGGAGTCCCTAGCTCCGACTCACGACGCTCTGGAACACCCGCCCGTCACTCATCATCCTCCTCCTCGAGCGCGTTCATCTGTAGTCAGCTCAAACAAGAGAACAAAGCTGGACTAGACCCACCTTAAACTCGAGGATGCCGTTGTGCATCCCCTCTGCCAGCCCCTCGGGCAACGGCAGCATGACCTGCACGCACAGAAACCCCTCCTCTTCGATCTGCACGCACACCTTGAGCGCATGCTGCAGCGCCCGGCCCAGGAGAGCGATGTGCGATGCGTGATAGCTGCCATCAGCCCAATGCACTTTTTTCTAGCTCACCTGTACTCGCACTTGCTGGTACACTCAAACGAGTCCATTACCTCTCGGTCATTGGGGTAGTCGAACTGTTGTCAGCTTCCCGTGGCGGATGTAAGCTGACCTGGACATTGCCGAAGTCGCCCTCGGCGTAGACGGTGAACTGGCCGACAGTGTTGCGGCGCATCGCACGGTCGCGGGAGGATCGCGTTGTGTCGGCCACAAGCGCGCCGTGCTCGGGTGGGAGGACGCGGAGGGTGACGCGGTTGCAGGACGGAGGAAGATCGAGGAGGGCGTCACGGAACCACTCGGCCTGCTGTCAGCTTGTCTGAACGGCTTTAACGGACCTTGATGATGAGATACACAGCGCTGGTGTCAGCTACATCGACCAGAGTCTCAGCTCACCGGTTGTCGTTGTTGAACGGCTGGTTCATGAGCTCCTCCGGCTCGAGAGTGAACAGCTCGCAGTTCGTCACCGGGCCCTTGGCGTCGTCGCGTCTGCTGTCAGCTTGAGAAAGGACGCGTAGCTTACAGGATAATGCTGAGCGGGTACCCCGGCCCAGCCCAAGTCATGCGCATCCCTGTACTCCGCCCCTTGGAGGCGCGCCACTCCGTCTCCTCTTCCTCTCCCTCGCCAGCCCAGCGCTTCTTCTTCTTCCCCGCGGCCGGTAACGGCCCGCCGCCGGCGCCCGCATTGCCAAAAATGTTGAGGCACTGCAACATAGCGTCGAGCGAGATCTCGAAGCACGCCGGCTCGCCGGTCCAGCTGAACGCGTCGAAGACGTTGGTGGGGATCCACGCCGTCGCGCACAGGCTCTTGACCTCTTCGACAGTGACTTCGAAGCCAGCCTCGGAGACAGTCATGACCGCGTTCTGGGTAAGATGATCTGGGCTTTAAAGAAGCTTACGTGTTTGAGGCCCACGCCGCGGAGGAGGCGCGCGAGGTGGCGCACGTCCGACATCTCGGCGACGAGGAGCTGGTATCAGCTGTCGTCCTTTGTACAGCTCAAGGAGACATACTGGTACAGCAGGGTCAGACACCTTCTCTTGGGCCTTATCTTGTGGTGAGCCGGCCGCGGACATGTTGATGAGAGATGAGGAGGAAGAGAAACAAGATGATCGGGACGCGCCTTCCTTCCCTCACCCAGTTGACTCACCTCCACCTCGCTCGCGCCAGCGGAGATCTCGCCCTCTCCGCCTCTGCCTCCACCGAGAAATGTCCGATGCCTCACGACCATGACGGGAGACGATGAGCGATGCCAAGCAACTGCATCTACCTCCCAGCCCTTCATCTCCCACATCATGAGCGGACGCCTTGTTCCCATCCTTCTCGCGGCCGGTGTCGGTGGGTACCAACTTCTGCGGCCCAGTTTCCAGCTATGTCATCCTCGATGAGCTGACACCAGGCGTCGTCTCGGGCGTGTACATCTGGAACGAGCCGCTGCAGCAGGTCACCGGCCTCCGCCCCTCCCCCGACGGCACCAAGCCCGTGATTGACTGGAAGGCGCAGGACGGCAAGGCCGCCGAGCAGGAGAAGCCGAACCCGCCGCCCAAGGAGGCGAACGTCGCACAGGTTGCGGGGAAGGCGGCTGACCCAGCTACGCCGCCTGCGGGGACGCCGGTTAGCGCCGAGAACATCGCGCCATCAGATGCGTGAGCTCCAATGTCAGTGCTGAGCTGACGGCAGCAAGAAGTAGCCTCATCATGTATCATCATTGCTCTCAGAATCGCAGATCACTGATAAGCTGGTGCTGGCCTGCCCCACAGGTGAGCTAGCGCATTCGTATTGCAGCTGACGGACAGCCGCTGACGTCCCTGATCGTGTGTGGGATAGCCGCTCTGGAGCCCTCCCTAGGGGTGCGACCTTGTAGGTCGGCTTTGCACGCGAGTGGTCAGTTCAAGAAGATGCGCCTCAGCTCCGCCCGCCAACTGCCGCATGTTCATGGATACATATCTTCTTCTGACGCCTTGCACATCCCACTACTCCTTGGACACCTCAACCACAACCTTCCCCTTAGCCCTAGCACTCTCCAGGCGCTCGTACGCCTCCCGTGCCTCACCGAAGCCCCACACCCCATCCACCATAACCTTCCCGCCCGCCTTGAGGAACCTGTCATACGTCTCGAGCTTCTCCTTCGTCGGGTCGAGCTTGATGCAAGCGTACCGCCTGCCTGTCCAGCTCCGCGTCCAGCGGGGGAGGATGTCGTTCAGCCCGCCCAGGGCCGTCCGGATCGCCTGTGCGGGCGTGTACCAGTTGGTCGCGGCGCCGCCCATGGCATCGCGCGACGTCTTGTCCCCCACGATAGTCACGTAGATTCCCAGTTCGGGGCGGGCCGCGCTGTCGAGGAGCAGGTGGTCGAGGTGCGGGATCAGGCCCGTGCCGCCCACGCAGTCGAGGACGACGGCGTACGGCGCGTACTGCGACATCAGGGCGGCTTGGGGGACGTGCTGCTTCGTATAGTCGATGACCTGGTGTCAGATGCGCCGAGTTAGGACCCACCTCGTCGGCCCCCAGCTCCTTGACCATCTCCGCGTTCTTGCCGGAACAGCTCGCCACGACATTACACCCCATCTTCTTGGCGAGCTGCACGGCCACGTGTCCCGTCCCACTGCTCCCGCCGAGGACGAGGACGCTGAGTCCCGCTCCCCCGCCATTAAGGAAGGGCAGGCGGCCCCACTCAACGAGCGCGTCATACACTGTGCTGTAGACGAGGGGGACGGCGGCTGCATCAGTCCACGCCAGCCCCTTGGGCTTGACGACGAACGGCGCGCTCGCCTCGACCTTGACGTACTCGGCCAGGAAGCCGTTCCCGTCCGCGCTGAAGCGCTGGCCGTACACCTCGTCGCCGACCTTGTACGCTGCGCTCTTGGAGGCGTGCACGACGCCGGCAAAGTCCGAGGTCGGGACTAGGGGCGAGGAAGGGGAGGGGATCGCGCAGCCCAGGAAGGAGAGGAGCGAGGGCGGGGACTGCGCGCTGGGGTTAGCTCGGACGGAGGGGGGCGCACAGCTGCTCGTCGACGGGGTTGAGGGCTGCTGCGCGGACCTTGATCACGAGCTCGCTGGGGCCGGGCTCGGGAATCCCGCGGGTCGCCTGGTTGATCGCACCCGAAAGGCGCCCGGCCTTGGTGTACTCCCACACGGTGTTGTCCTTGGTGATAGTCATTGTTGTGGGTGGATGGATGATGTGAGAAGAGGAAGTGTGGTGAGGTGAGAGTCTCCGCGTTCATTCAGCGCCGCCGTGCCGCTGCATGCGCCCCCCTGCCCACTCCCAAGCACGACTTGGCGCGGGGCGCCAGGCAGACGAGCGATGATGAAGAGGCACAGCTAGTTGCCGGCCGGGTATTTGCCCGGCGCTTATCAAGGCATGGCATCTCCGGATCGGCTTTCGCCATCTTGTTCTGACCCAGGTTAGTAGCTTGGCAGAGTTACAACGGATGCCACAACAGGGAACCTGGCAACAGCGTCATCTGCGTAAGCAGCGTGATATCCGGTATCGGCCCTGTGTGCCCATCACGCGCTGCAAGAACGGAGACATTCATATGCCGCATGCGATCTATGCCAAAGAGTGATGTTGTCCTCCTACTGCTCGAGCTCCTTCATGTCCGTGCGCTTGGTGGCCATCGCAGGCGCGCCCTCGCCCTTGGTCTCTTCGTCCAGCTCCTTCTTCTTCTCGTCCAGCTGCTGCTCGATGTACTCGTCCATCTCGTCCTGGTTCTCGCTGTCTGTCAGATTGGCCATCCGGGAACACTCACAAGGGGCGCTTGCCGAGGAGGGTACGCATGTCCTCGCGGCTGATAACCTCCTTCTCGAGCAGGAGCTGGGCGACCTTCTCGACCTCGGGCTTGTGCTTGGTGAGCAGCTCGGTGGTGCGCTTGTGCGCGTCCGTGACCATCTTCTTGACGGCCATGTCGAGAGCCTGGGCGGTGGCCTCGGAGAAGGGCTTCTGCAGGCCCTCGTTCTGCTGGTCGCGGTTGCCGAAAGAGATCGGGCCAATGTCGGGGTTCATGCCGTAGTTGGCACACACCTCGAACGCCATCTTGGTGACCTTTTGCAAGTCGTCCTGGGCGCCGGTAGTGATCTCGCCGAAGAAGACCTCCTCAGCCACACGTCCGCCGAGCGTCATGCACATGCGGTCCTGCAGCTGCTGCGTGGAGAACAGGAAGCGCTCCTTCGGCAGGTACTGGGCGTAGCCGAGCGCGCCAACACCGCGCGGGATGATCGACACCTTGAGAAGGGGGTCGGCGTACTCGAGGAACCAGCCGCACACGGCGTGGCCAGCCTCGTGGTACGCCACAGTCTTCTTCTCCTTCTTGCCGAGAACGCGCGACTTGCGCTCGAGGCCGGCAATCACACGCTCAATGGCGCCATCAAAGTCGGCCCACGTCACGTTCTCGCCGCCACGACGCGCGGCACGAAGAGCACCCTCGTTACACACGTTGGCAATGTCGGCACCCGAGAAGCCGGGAGTGAGAAGGGCGAGCTTCTCAGCGACATCGTCCATCTTTAAGTCGGGCGAGAGCTCGAGCGGGCCGAGGTGGACCTTGAAGATCTGGCGACGGCCGCTGATGTCGGGGCGGTCAATAGCGATGTGACGGTCGAAACGGCCGGGACGCATCAGAGCGGGGTCGAGCACGTCGGGACGGTTGGTACCCGCAAGCACGACAATGTGCTCCTTGGTGCCAAAGCCATCCATCTCAACGAGGAGCTGGTTGAGGGTCGACTCGCGCTCGTCGTTGCCGCCAAAGTTACCGCCCTTGCCACGGGCCTTGCCGATAGCGTCGATCTCGTCAATGAAGACGATGGCCGGGGCGTTCTTCTTCGCCTGGGCGAAAAGGTCGCGCACACGCGAGGGACCGACACCGACAAACATCTCGACGAACTCGGAACCCGACACGGAGAAGAAAGGGACCTTGGCCTCGCCAGCGGTAGCCTTGGCAAGGAGGGTCTTACCGGTACCAGGAGGGCCCGAGAGGATGGCGCCACGAGGAATCTTGGCACCAAGCTTCTCGTACTTGCTCGGCTCCTTGAGGAACTTGACAAACTCCATGATCTCCTCCTTGGCCTCGTCCATGCCAGCGACGTCGCGGAAGCGGACGGCAACGTCGAGGTCCTCGTTGAACTGCTTGGCCTTGGACTTGCCAACGCCAAAGACGCCACCGGGGCCACCGCCGCCCATGCTACCGGTCGTCCGGCGCGCCATCCAGAGGAAGAAACCCATCAATAGGATGGTCGGCGCCAGCTGCATGGCAACGTTGAGCATGGATGTCTCGTCGTGGTAGGAGACGGGCACGCGCTCAGCGGGAGGGATGCCGAGCTCGTCCTGCGTCTCACGCAGGAGGTTCTCGAACGCCTCGAGCGAGCCAATGGTGAACACGTACGGCGCGGGGCCAGTGCTCGGGGACTGCGGTCCAGAACCCGTCGAGGTAGAGCCCGTGGTGTTGGACGACGCGATGGGGTTGTGGAGGTGGACGCGGACCTTGTTGCGGTTGACGACCTCCAAAGATGAGACCAGGCCGCGGGCGAGCAGCTGGTTGCGGCTGATGTCAGCTGGCTATCTAGAAGGGCAACTCACAACTCCTGCCAGGTGATCTCGCGGGTGTTGCCCGATCCCGGCGAAGTGAGCGAGTACAGCGCGTAGGTCGAGATGACAGCGAGGAGGAGCTGGTTCGGGGTCATGCCGCCGAAGTTGCCGCCGGGCCCGCCACTTCCCCCGCTGCCACCGCTTCCACCGCCGCCCCCGCCGCCGGCGGTAGCCTCCTTCTTCTTGTTCGGCTCGTCCGAAAGGCGTGGTCTGCGGTCCTTCCACTCAGACGTGTCGTCGTCCTTCCCAGGCCGCGAGGGCCCCTTGTGAGGCTCGCTGGGGTTGCCGCCGGGCGCGGGCGTCTTGGGAACCCCACGGCGTGATCCGCCACCGAACACACCCTCGAGGCCGGTCGGGGTCGGCGAGTTGTCGTCTGGTCGTGGCTGGCCGGAGGGGGTAGCGTAGGCGCGCGCAAAACGAAGGGGCGCAAACGCAGGCAGCGCCAGCCGCCTGCGCGCCGGGCCCGCGACGCTGCGCAGCGATGAAAGGCGGTACATGGGTACCGGGGGGGTTGACAGGTGTAGGAAATGAGATGGAGACGGATGAAGATTGCGGAGAAGAGAGAGGGGTGTATTCGGGCGGAGCGGAGGAGGATGACTGACTTGCGCGTCGAACCTGGCCGAACGACTGCGGTGGCCGAGTCTACCGTGTTTATGTAATCCCACCATCTTGCCACTCTGTAATCCAGTTGTAATTGGTATCGATGGCATTACTCGTGGTGAAAATACACGGAGATTGGATTCGGAACCCGTTAATTGTGGGTCTGACTTGAAAATGACGTAGGCAGACGATGAGTCCACTTTGCAGACGCCGCCCAGCGCCGAGGGTGACTGCTCGGCGCGCTGGGACCGGTTCTCTCCGTCCACAACATCGACACAACCCGTCCACCGGCCACCGAGCCACACCGAGCCGCATAGAATCAACCAACTTACTGATCTGCCGACCATACTCATCGGTGCACCGGCAATGACCTGGTCGAGTCGGTACAGATTCCGCAGAGGACGCTGCCAGCGCCATCTCTTGTCGCGTGTATGGTGGCGCCATGTTACGCCGTATGTGTCCCGCGCACGTCCCCGTACCTTCCGAACTCAGTTTCTCTGTTACTGCACATCCGATTCTTACCCAGCGGGCTGAGAGACTGCCAGATCGCACTCGCACAGACCATCCTTTTTCGGGCTCGGGCGGCCTCCGGCACAACCGCCAAGCCGTTCGACGCTCCGCCACAAGACCTTTGAGCACGGGCAGGAGCCTCACTCGCTCACATGGGTCGTCCTCGTGTGCCATACGGAGACAGGGAGATCCAGCACGGGCCTCCATGGCTCACTGTTGGACGGGACTGTTGCGCCACTCCTGCTTGGAAACTCGGACATCGACACACCAAACCAGGGGCGGTGTGTGTGTGGCGCCCCTCGTCAGGTGCCCCCCGCCAAGTTGAGAGACATGGAAGCGGTGTCGAACAAGGGACTTGTGTGTTTGTGGCGGGTGACAGTTGTTCTTGAACAGCTCCTCAGTGCCTTACTAGAGATATGCTCAAGGGGGCCTGTGCAAGGGCACCTGGCTTTGTATTCGACGCCGTCTCTGGTCCGTTTATTGTTCCCCGCCCCGTCTGGACATGCCAGAGCCACTCCTACAGGTGTGCGGAATGCAGCTGCTGATGGCCCAGCCGTTTCCGAAGGCGGCGGGAAACTCTCCGAGCCGGCGACGGACTGATGCAAGCCCTTCTTCACAACCTCACCATCCCACAGTGCAGCGAACAATAGAAAATAAGGTTCGGCCTCGCCACCTTGCTTCTTCACCCTTCATTCCTGGTGCACGAACCGCCTGCCCCCGTTCCTCCCTACGAAGCACATGAGCCGCTTTGTTGCGGCCAATAGACGTGACTGCAGCAGGTTACAGGGGGCTGTGGTGGCGCCACATCGTGGTGCGTGCCCTCCGGCGTGACGAACTCACGACTTGGACGCGCCTCGGACGCGTTACCACCTCCTTTGAGTGCGGTCGCCGACACGTCCCGGCTCCTTCCAATGTCGCTGGGACCTCATACCGTGGTGCACGGAGAGGCAGCCCTTGCCCACCCGCACGGCACTAACCTGCCGGCGGTAGCGCGCAGTGGTGTCTCCACAGTGTGTCGGCTGTCTGAAAGGAGTTCGCTCAATTTTAGGTGTCAAAGGATAGGGGAGGCCGGTCTCGATTTGCTCACGGCTCGTAGTGCGTCTCCACGTCTGGCAGGTCAGCTGCTGAGCGATAGGCACCGGCCAAAGTCCCAGTGAGAGCGGCCGATTAACTACTGGACGATTCGATTTGCCCGACAAGGAGGTGGCGCTGGACGAGAACGTGTGTCCCCAGCCTGCAGATGTGTGGGGGCTTCTCATCCTGTGGGGAGCCGCACAGACCCGTGAAACGCCAGAGGTGTCGCGACTGAACTCTCTTGATATGATCCCGGCTCAGAATACAAATCACCACACAGTCCCTTTGGCCTATGGCCCCTCCACCTGTACCCACTCTACGCCGTGCCTTTGCCTTGTGTTTGGGTCACGCGCAGCGGGCTTTGGGCAGCTAGCTCGGGGGGTACGGGCGCCTGATAAGCCTTCCAGGCCGTCGCACCACTCATCCCGCAACGCCGCCCCATCATTCGCCCCGTCGCCCAATCCCAAACAGCCTGGCACTACTCAGACCCATATCCGCACCGTCTCACAGTGCATCTGGATTGGAACCACGCGCCCTCTTCTCCATCACTTCCTCACCCCGTCTCCGCCGTGTGTGTCCCTGCTCTTCATTGTGTCGGCACCAAGCCCCCTCCACACCACCTCGGGCACCGGCGGCCCAACCACAGCGCGTCTCCACGTTTCTGCACCCAATCTGCCCAGGACAGACCCCGTCTGGGGGTTGGTAGCGTCGCCTCTCTCTCTCGCGTCTGGATCTTCTGCATCGAGCTTCACGAGGTCGGCTACTCAATCGCCAACAGTCTGCGCCGCAGTGTCGTATTCGGGGAGATACCGTCACCACATCGTGAGCCTCGCTCTGTTAGTTTATTCCCCACTGCCGTTCTGGCAACTGCAAAGACTGATACCAACACAGGCTCGTGGGACAGCCACCTGGGCGACGGGGTGCCACAACTTGGCATCTGCCACAACGTTTACGCCGAGCACGTGGAGGTCACGTGTAGGTTGGATGATTTTAGTGGTTGACACGTCATTGTTTGGAGGGAGAATCAAAAGGGAGTGGGAGGTTGACCAACCACTTGTACCACTTGTACCACTTGTACCACTTGTACCACGACCTCAACCCAACAACTTGCTTCCGTCCTCTCTCCCCTCTGCTCTCTTGATCCCGCCATCCACCCCACACTGCAGCGGCACCTTTCATCACACCGTCCACCCGCACGCCCACGTTGACGCCCACTGCCCAAGCTGCCCCCAGTCACACTCGACTGCTGTTGGCTTCGCGTCGATAACAGTCTACGCAGAGGCAGAGGACAGCTCTCCCCAAAGTCATCGCAGCAGCTTGTTGCATTTCTACTCGGATCCACAGCAGCCAATCGCGCAGCTCCCCCAGTCTAGCCAGTCTACAACAACCCCCCAAAGTAGACGGCTACCCATCTCACCACCACCCTACCACCAAAGTGGAGGTACCAACACCACTCCCTCCCTCCATCACATCCAGGTTGCTCCCGTCTACCACCACCACAGGAAGCATCCACCACCGGGCTTGAACAGTGAGTACGCTACTCCGCTCTTTGCTTTCCACATCCATCCTGTCAGCTGTCATGTTATGATGCTAACTTGTCAAAGAGTCTGGTGTCGCACGTGGGGACACTCCGTACACCGAGCTAGTCGTCCCTCATCCCCCATCGCACCCCGATCGCCACCCATTCTCGAATCGCTCCCCGCCCCATCCACCCTTGACCCGCATACAATCAGTGCGACCAGAGCTCAGTCTCTCTCCCGCTGCTTTGGTGCACAACGAACCGTCAAGTCTCAACCTTGCTTGCACACCAGTGTCGGGCCATCATTGCCCACCACCCCAGTACCACGGCTCTCCCCACAGCGTCGCACCTCCATCACCCTGGAACGCTCGTTTCGACGCGCGCTTCGATCGATCTCTGAACCATCCACCATCTGCATCAAGCACCACCTTGCCTCCCACACCTGCGTCCCTTACACCCCCGACGCCAATTACGCCATCACACTCCCTTCCCTACCACACTCAATACCTCCACACCTCACCCACCTTTCCTTGGCCCACAACCATGGCCGAGCAGCAAGCCCAGCAGCCGGCGCCTAGCCCGCCCAAGGACGACCAGCCTGCCATCCTCGAGCTTCCCCAAGAGGAGGTCACCCAGCCAGCCCAGACCGCTGAGGACCAGACCCAGCAGCAGCACCACGACGCCGCCGTCGTCGTCTCCCACGATGCAACCGTCGCTGCAGTTCAGGCCGTCGATCACTCTGTTCAACCCGACGCGTCGTATGCCCAGCTCCAGCAGGACCAGTGGAACAGCCAGCAGTACTACCAGGTTGGCGACCACCTCACGGGCGACTACTCGCAGATCAACGGCGTTATGCCTCTCCCCGGCACCGAACACGGTGCCGAGCACTACGACCAGAGCGACTACAGCGCCGTGGCAGCAACCCTGTCCAGCTGGGCCGAGCACCCCGTAGACCAGTCTGGTGCTGGTGTCGACATGGTCGGTGGCAACGGAACCGGTGTTCCTCTCGCCGAGCAGGTCGCGAATGGCGAGGTCTCTGCCGCACAGTCGGCGATGCCGGACAAGCCAAAGAAGCTCATGCTGGCGTGCCACTTCTGCCGCGGGCGTAAGCTCAAGTGAGTCAACCTCCATCATCGCTCGTGCAGTAAGCTGACGTTCAGGTGCGACGGTAACCGCCCGACTTGCCACCACTGCGCCAAGCGGAGTTTGTCCTGCACTTATGACGAGCAGGTCCGCCGCCGTGGACCCGGGAAGCGCACCAAGGAGATGCGAGAGCGGGCAGCGCGCGAGGCTGAGCAGGCCGGCATGGCTACCCTCAGTGCAGAGCAGCTCGCCGAGCACCTCGCTGCCGCGCATGCCAGCGGCACACCTCTCGGCGAGGTTCCCAAGAGGGCAGGGCGCAAGCGCAAGTCGGAAGCGCTGGACGAGGAGGCCAAGAAAGCGCGCCTGCTCGACGAGGACACTGCTGCTGCTGTCGCAGCTGCCCAGGCGATGCACCACGCCGAGCAGGTGCACCACGACGTCCACGGTCACGACGTGCACTCATTGGAGGCCCTCTCAGCACATGAGATGCCTCACGAGATGCAGCACGACATCGCACACGACATGTCCAACATCGACCCTGCACTGGCAGGCGCGGACGGCGTTGGTGTCATGGACCTTGCGCCGCTCGAGCCCGGCACCCTCGGGCAGGTGATTCAGCAGCTCAACGGACAGCACCAACAACAATGACTCGCCGACTAAAACGCCCTCATGCGGCCCTTCGCGACCCCCTTGTCTTCGTGTTTGGTTTCTCCTCGATTAGCGCAGCGTGCCACACTGCTGGCGCGACGTTGTACAATGTATGTAGTGCGCGTATGCGCCATCGCCAGACAATGAGCAATGCCCAGGCGATGCGATGTAAATGCTCGGTGTCTCGCGGGCTGGCATCGTAGACAGATGTAGGGAATGGAGATGTCATCGAATGTAGCTAGCTTCCTTGGTGGAGGTTGAGGGTTCGAGTGGTTGGGTGGAGGTGCAAAAGTTGGGAACCGGCGGACGAGTTGGCGTCAACATCTCTCTCATCTCCTACAAACTCAACACACAGCACTGGGATGCCGCCAAGACGCCGTCCAGTCAACGTTGTTCGCTCTGGCAACGCGGGCAACTCGACCAAGGCCAAGCCCGATCCCAAGAAGGACGCGAATGGGACAGCGGATCCAGACAAGCCGGCACGGCCCCCACCGCTCTTTCCCGTGGGCTACAAGAGCCCAGTGACGGTTCTGAACGAGAAATGTCAAAAAGCGGGGTGGGAGCGGCCAATTATCGATGTCGTGGGTGCCGCGTTTATGCACGCGAGACCTGGCTGACGGCAGAAAGCAAACAAGGGCACGCCGACAACGTACAGCGGCGTCGTGACGCTGCGCAAACGCAAGAGCAAGAATGTGTATGACCTGGACTCGGTGCGGATGATGCCGCATCCGCCGCTGCAGATCGACTCTGAGGCGATGGCGAAGCACTTTCTCGCGACGTACGCGCTCTTCCGCTTCTGCTCGCACCTCCCGATGGCGATGACGCTCCCGCCGACGATCCGGCCGTACTGGTCCGAGCTGCTGGCGGAGAAGGGGTCGGCCCCGGCGCACCGGGAGTGGGAGTGGAACGCGGACCCCTTTGCGGCCAAGAAGGAGGTCGAGGACCGGCAGGCCAAGAAGGCGGACAAGGAGCGCGCGGTGGAGGAAAGCAAGGCCGAGGCGCGCGGCGAGCGGGGCAGCGGGCGGAGCACGCCGGCCGCGCCGGACGGGCGCAAGCACGGGCGCGCGTGGGAGGAGGCGCCCGAGGTCCGCATGGCGCCGGCGCTGCGCGAGATGGTCGAGGGCGTCGTCAAGAAGATGATGAAGCGCTTCCCGAGCGCCGTCATGGACGCCACGCGGGACATGGGCGGCAGCGGCGCCCACACGCCCAGCGGGGCCGCGACGCCCGCGACGCCCGCCCTCGATCTCCAGAGCGTCAAGAAGCAGCTCGACACCCTCGGCTTCCGCCCCGCACACGTCACGAGCTGCCTGTCCGCTCTCGCGGCCGCGCACGCCCGCCTCCACTCTGGCGGGGGCGGGAGCTCGGACCCGCTCGTCCTGAGCTTGAACCTGCTGTCGCCGCTCGAGGCCGCCATCGAGTGGCTCCTCCTCCACCTGCCCGAGGACGACCTGCCGCCGCGGTATCGCCCCGGCTCGTCGGGCGCCAACATGGTCACTGGCGCCAGTGTGGGCGGGCAGGAGCAGTTGGTCCGCGGATGGCTCGTTGACAAGCTCGTTCGTGATGCGGGATTCCCTCGGAAGGCGGTGGAATCCGTGTTGAGCGTCGAGCCGCGCGAGTCTCTCGCACTGGAAATGCTCGGGCGCCGCCTTTGCGGATGGCATGGGACTGACGGCGGCTGGGGCGACGCCGAGGTCATCCCCGCCGAGGAGGAGGAGGAGCGCCAGGTCGGGCGGGAGGAGGAGATGCTTGCGCTCGAGGCCGTGCTGGGCGAGCGCTTCCGGAACGTCGCGGGCGAGGGCGACGCGGCCGACGAGCTCGCGGTCGACATCGAGGCCGGCAAAGAGCAGCTCACGCTCCACGTCGTGCTGGACACGTATTCACCCTACCCGTCGCCGCAGTACCCGCAGCGCGCACCCGCCTTCTACCTCACAAGCACCACGCTGCCGGCATACATGCGGCTGCACCTGCACGCGGACATGCTGCGCGCGTTCCGCGACCCGGAGCGGCACGACCTCGTGGCCGTCCTCGAGGCTGGCATGGGTGGCGTCGTGCTCAGCATGGCCGAGCACCTTGAGACCGCGATCCCAGGGGTGGTGGAGCACCCGCCCGACATTGCGCAGGTTACCAAGCACCTGGTGCCGCACGTCGAGGAGGAGGAGGAGGCGCCCGTGGCACGGGCGGCGAAGAAGGCCGCCAAGGCGCGCGGACCGCGGCGGAGGCGCGAGCCCACCGCCGCAGAGCACGAGGCTGCCGCACGCGCACAGGTGCGGCTGTTCGCCAACCCTGCTTATGCGCCCATGCTCGCCGACCGGCAGAAGCTGCCGGCGTGGAAGTCGCGGGAGGAGATCTGCGGCGCGCTCGACTCGTCCCGCGTCCTGGTGGTGGTGGGTGAGACGGGATGCGGCAAGAGTACCCAGCTGCCCCAGTTTATCCTGGACCACGAGATTGCCGCCGGCCGCGGCGCGAGCACCAACATTATCGTCACGCAGCCGCGCCGTGTCGCTGCGATGGGTGTTGCGTCGCGTGTCGCGCAGGAGCGCCTCGAGGACGTCGACACCAAGCCCGAGACTGTGGGCTACAGCATCCGCGGCGAGCACCGCTCGAGCCGCGACACGCGCGTGCTCTTCTGCACAACTGGTGTCGTCCTCCGCCGCCTGGGCACTGGCGACACTGACCTCGCCGACGTGTCGCACGTGATCGTAGACGAGGCACACGAGCGCGGCGTCGACACAGACCTGCTCATCTGCCTGCTCCGGGACCTGCTCGCGCGCAACAAGCACATCAAGGTCGTGCTCATGTCCGCCACCATCAACCAGCAGATCTTCATCGACTACTTTGGCGGCTGCCCCGCCCTCACCATCCCCGGCTTTACGCACCCCGTCAAGGACCACTACCTCGAGGACGTGATCCCCAACCTCAGCTACAAGCCCACGCCGAGCCGCTTCGGGCCCCGCCTCAGCGAGGAGCAGAAGGCGGCGATGCGCGCTGATTACGACAAGCTGGGGCTGGCGCCGGACGACGTGCGCGCGCTCGAGGTCATCTCGCAGTCGGACCGGATCGACTGCGAGCTGGTGGCTGCGACGGTCAAGCACATTGTCGACACGGCGGATAGCAACGGCGCCGTGCTGATTTTCATGCCTGGTGTCATGGAGATCCGGCAGTGTATCCAGGAGCTGCAGTCGACAGCGCTGGGGTCGGTCGAGATCCTCCCGCTCCACGCCAACCTGAGCTCGGCGGAGCAGCGCCGCGTCTTCCCCTCGACGGCGCCCCGGCGCAAGATTGTCGTCGCCACCAACGTCGCCGAGACCTCCGTCACCATCCCCGACGTGGTGTATGTCGTCGACACGGGCCGCGTTAAGGAGACGCAGTACGACGCGGACAATGGCCTCCAGCGCCTCGTCGAGTGCTGGACCTCGCGCGCGTCGGGGCGGCAGCGGCGCGGTCGTGCCGGCCGTACCCAGCCCGGACAGTGCTTCAAACTGTACACGCGCCGGACGGAGAACAACTCGATGCCGCGCTTCCCCGTGCCCGAGATCCTGCGGACGCCGCTCGAGGCCCTGTTCCTGCAGGTCAAGGCGATGGACGAGGACACGGACGTGCGTGCCTTCCTTGGGCGCGCGCTCGACCCACCCAAGATGGACGCGATCGACGCGGCGTGGCAGACGCTCGTGGACCTCGGCGCCGTCGAGAGCGAGAAGCACACCGCGCGCCTCACCGCCATGGGACGGCACATGAGCATGATCCCCGTCGACCTGCGCCTCTCCAAGATGCTGGTCCTCGGGACCATCTTCAAGGTCCTCGACCCGGCGCTGACCATCGCCGCGCTCCTGAGCTCCAAGCCGCTCTTCACCTCCCCCCTGGACAGGCGGGACGAGGCCAAGCGCGCGCGCGAGGGCTTTGCCAACGCGCGCTCCGACCTCCTCACCGACGTCAAGGCCTACGACGCCGTCTCCAAGCTCCGGGGCAGCGAGGCGCGCAAGTTCTGCGAGGCAAACTTCATCTCCCCCTCGGCACTGCGGGACATCACTTCGCTCCGCGGCGACTTTGCGGCGGCGCTCTCGCAGATCGGCTTCCTCGAGCGCGGCGCCGCCGCCCTCGCGGCCGCCTCCACCAACGCGGGCGACACCAACCTCGTCAAGGCCGTCCTCGTCGGCGGGCTGTATCCGCGCGTGGCGCGCATCGCGCTCCCCGAGGCGCAGTTCGAGCGCATCTCCCACGGCACGGTGCAGAAGGACCATGAGGCCAAGGAGGTCAAGTTTTTCGACGCCAAGGGCCGCGTCTTCCTGCACCCCTCGAGCATCATGTTCGGCGAGGCGGGCTGGAAGCGCGGGTACGTTGCGTACTTTTCCAAGGCCGAGACGTTCAAGGTGTTTCTGCGCGACGCGACCGACGTGCCGCTCTATGCGCTGCTGCTGTTCGGCGGCGCGATCACGCTCAACCACTACGTCGGGGGCATCATGCTCGGCGACGGGGCGGTCAAGCTGCGCGCGGCGACGCGGATCGGCGTGCTCTGTGCCCAGCTCCGGCGGTTGTTGGACGCGCAGCTCGCCGAGCTTGTCGAGAGCCCGCACGGCGCGGCGGACGTGCGCGGGGACGTGACGGGGGCCATGGGGGCGCTGTTGGCGAGAGACGGGTTGACGCAGTAGTTCCATCACAGCTATCATAGGCCTGTATGCATGTGCTCGCACGGCTGCGCAGTTCTCCGGCACGCTCTCGATTTGGGTGAATAGGCGGACGACTGGTGGACGACCTCCACCAAAACACGAGACCTTATCCGGCCCCCACCCAATCTGCCATCCTTCGTTGACACTTGCCAACTCGAACTCGTCTCGTCTCCCCGTCGTCCATCCACCTCGCCGTCTCTCCCCACCTCTCCCCTCTCTCCCCCCGGCACCCCCCGACCCCGGCCCGACCCGCGCGACCCCCGCGCAACCTCTCCCCACCTAAAACAGCCCGACCAGCCAGCACCATGGCCAACCTCGGCGTCCCCGTCAAGCTCCTGCACGAGTCGCTCGGGCACATTGTCACGGTCGAGCTCAAGAGCGGCGAGATGTACCGCGGCAAGCTGATGGAGGGTGAGTGCGGCTCCAGGCGTGCCGAGCGGCGACCGGGCCTCGTGCTGCCTGCCCGTTTGTTTTGCCGCCGCCGTTTTGTTTGCGCGTTGTTGTTGTGCAAAGTACTGACGCCAACTCGCCACCTACGACCGCGCACACACGTCTCGATACCCATGTATCGTCATCATTGTCCCTCCTCGTTCCCCCCGTCGCCCCATGCCTGCCCGGTCGCTCCGCCTCGAATTGTCTCCGCAGCCGAGGACTGCCTCAACATGGCCATGCGCGACATTACCGTCACGGCGCGTGACGGGCGCGTGTCCCAGCTCGAGCAGGTGTACATCCGCGGCAGCATGGTGAGTATCAACGGCGGTGGGGGCAGTGCTTTTGCTGCCTCGACTTCCCCTCTCCCTGTTCTCCCTCTGCGCCGTCCACACCCCCCCCCCCCCCCCCCTACGGAGCCCAACCCTCATTCCTTCTCCCACCCTCTCCCGCCCGCGCTCGCTAACCCCAGGTCCGCTTCATCATCGTGCCCGACCTCCTCGCGAACGCGCCCATGTTTAAGCGTGTTGGCCCCAACGCCATGCGCGGGCGCGGTATCGGTGCTGCCCGTGGGCGCGCGACCATCCAACGAGGTGAGCAGCTTTGCACTATTCTTCCGTTCCCCGCTTACCCCAGCCAACGCGCGCCGCGGTGCGCCGCGCAGCCAGGGCGTCCGCCGTTAGTTTGTACGATCCGAGTGTACGTGGAGATGCAGCGATAGACCGAGCTGCTGCGGCCAGCGTTGGTGCGGATGAGCTGAAGTGCTGCCCCGCCGCGCGCCCTACTGACACTTGCTCACATGCACACAGCAACTAGGCAAGTCCCACGCCCCTCACAGACCAGTGACCCCATTTACACGGCGCCACCGCCTTTGGCGCCCCGGTTGGCTTGGCCAAGTCATCGATTGCATGCTACACATCGTTGCCAGAAAATACGACAGCGCACAGCGCAAATGCGGAGGACGATACAACACAGAGAGAGATAACAGCCTAGTTTGGGTGAGGACAGAGAGATGTCGAGTCGAGTCGGTCGTGACAGCGGTCATGGTCGTAAAGTTCATGATTCTACTTAGAGCCTGCCGTTAGCGCAGCGCCACAGTGACCACCTACTCGAGGTCAGGCTTGGTCTCGATCTCACCGGCAAAGAGCTCGGGCTGCGTGAGGCTCGCGCTCGGAAGAGCGCCATCATCGTCGGCCGCGCCAGCCGCAGCCGTGTTGATGGTCATCGTAAGGTTGTCGCGGTGGCGGCCCATGCCGCCGACCTGGCGCAGGTTGCCGGTGGGGACGGGGCGGGTGCCGCGCGGCGGCGAGTACGGGTGGGTTAGGCTCTGGCGGCGCTCCGACTTTGTCGCAGTCGCGGACGTCCCAGGAGTGGGGCGCGAGAGCGTCATGGTCGGAGGAGAGGGCGCGGTGCGAGGAGACATCCACGCGTTGGCCTGGAGCGAGAAGCCGGCCTGGTAAGCGCCAGGCGACACAGTCTGGGCGACAGCGGTGGGGAGAGCGCCCTGGGTCATCGGAGTTGCGGGGGCGGCAGACGCAGCAGCCGGGGCATCGGTCGACGTGGCCTGGGTGGGGGCCGAGGTGACGCTCGATGGCGCCGGTGGAAGCGCAGGAGGCTGGGTCTTGGAGGGCGCGGCGATGAGGGGCTGGGTTGACATGCCGGAGCCAGGTAGGCCGGGCTGGAACACATGGGAGGTCGACTCGAGCCACTGCATGGGGTTGTTGAACGCAGCAGTGTTGATGGGCGCCGGCTCTGTAGGACGCAGGCCATCTCCGAGCGTTCCAGCGCCTCGGCGGGCCCACGTCCGCACGTCGTTAACATTGTAGGAGGGAGCGTCGTTTGTACCTTGATGAAGTAGGTCGCTGTCCTTGGAGTCGTCGGCGATCCACAGAGTACTCAAACCGGACGAGGGAGAGAGCATGTTGGGCTGCTGTGGCCCAGAGGCGTCGGTAATTTGCAGGGTGTTGGTCTGCATGGCCATCGGGTAGCCCTGGGAGAAGGGCGGGAGGCCGTTGTGGAGAGGGACGCCAGGCATCGAGTGCTGCTTGTGGTGCATAGGACGCGGAAGGTGGAAGCCGCTCAGCGAGGGACGCGTCGTGGCAGGCATGGAGAGCCGTCGAGGCTGAGGCGGCTCCGAGGGACCAACGCTTGGGCCGACGCTAGGACCAACTGCCGAGTCGAGGTGGAAGGCCTGGAGAGCCGAGCTGTTGCCGCCGCCAAGGTTGGTGGTGACAGAACCAGTAGCAAAGTCGATGCCCTTGGGCTCGTGGAGATCGGCCAGCGGGTGGTGAGCGAAGGCGGGGGGCGAGTGGAAGTCGGAAGAGTCCGAGCTGAGCGACATGGTCTCGGCGGCAAGCCGAGCGTTCTTCTGAGCCTGAGATGGGCGGGGTGGCACACGCCGCTTGTAGCCCTGGATGTCCTCCTTGCTCGAGTCCCTTCTGAGCGTCTGGTGGGCTGATGTCAGTGGCGCAAGGAATGTTCGACGTACACCATGTGCTGGCGTCGGGGTCTGCGATGGCGTTGTCCACATGGCGAAGGCTGACTTTGCGCATCCATCCGTAAATCTGGCTTTAGCGGTCGCGGGGCGCTCAAGCTTACGTTCAGCTGCCTTGAAAAGCTCGCAAACCTCGTCTGACGGTACACTTGAGGTAAGATCTTCTCTTGCAGCTCCTCTGGCCGCTCGATAATTATGAGGGTGCCGGTCTCGTCCCACCGAATAATCTGGCAAAGTCAGCACGGGGCGCGGCCGGGGGGCGTACTCGATGATTCTGCGGGTCCTCGCTTCCAGAGTCAGCACACAACAAAACGCATAGCCTCGCTTGGACGTACAGCAGCCTGAAGTCAGTACCACGACGGTTGTTGCCACCCACTGGTAGAGCTTGGTGAGGAAAGTAGCCTGCTTGCCGTCCGCCTTCTTCTGGTTCTTGTTTTTCTTGGTAGGGGAGCGCGGGGTACCGGGCATGACCATGCCCCACTGGTCCATTGCCTCGGCCCCGAAGGGGTAGTTGCCGGTCATGCCAGGGTTGGGAGTCATGTACGGCGAGGGATCGCTGTATCTGGGCGTGAACAGGTCTTGGTGGTGAGCCCTCATCGACGGCTGGTAGCGGGGCTGATGAGCCTGTGCCGTGTTGAAGTCGAAGCCCATCCCCTGCATCGGCCCCATCTGGGTGCCTAGAGAGGGCATGTAGTTCGACGGCGGTGCGGACTGGGCTAGAGAGGCAGCCGCTGAGCTAGGAGCGACCTCCCAGCGAGGGGATACCGCTGGCGCGACTCTAACCGGCTGGTTCGAGCCTGCGAACCCGGAAGTGTTGTGCTGTGGCATGCTGCCGGCGGCGAGGGGTGAGGGCACGAATGGGCGCGGTGGCTCGTTCATTGCAGAGTGTGACGCCGGGTTCGTGGAAGAGGACGAGGCAAAGTGTGCAGTGACAGGAGTCGCGGCGGGTGCAGCTGCTATGTCCTTGCGTGTTGACGGAGTCGACGGATTCACGGGCGCGGGGTTCGTTGCGAGATAAACAGGCGGGCGAGGCTTGTTGTTGCCCCCGTGGCCCGCGGGAGGCGAGGACGATGACTGACGATCCAGGTTGGCGTTGGGCGTCGTCGTAAGATGTGCGAGCGTCTATGGCTGCCGTCGGTCGCCTAGAAGAGGGCGTCTGTCCGGGCAGGGGGGAATAGATGAACGAGGATGCGCGTCTCAAGTTGGACAGTGCGCGCACGCCTCGGTTGGGTTTGCCACCAACCCCGCGATACTTTGTGACACTTGGCCTTGTTGTCCGAGGGCGGCGCTTCTATTGTTTGGTTGGCGAGGCGCGGGAGTGCGATGCAAGACAATAGGTGTGTGGTTTGCCACTGGCCACTGGAGCAGAGGACACGCACACACACACACACTCGGTGACCGGACGATGTGGTTGGAGAAGAAAAAAGTGGGGGTGGCGGTGAAGGAGGATGGGGGAGAGGAGGGGAGAGGCTCCAACGGGGAAATAGGATCAACTCGCCGGAGAGTGAGTGAGGTGGGTGAGGTGTGCCGGGTGTTGCGGTGCCCGTGTGTGTGTGCCGACCTTTGGTGGGGATGATCGACGTGGGGGAGTCTGTCGATGTGTTTCAATCACTCGCCGACTGATTGCACTTGGGGGCGGCGATGAGTGGGTGGCGAACAGAACGTTCCCGGCCTTGAGGCTTGGACGTTGGATGGGCCTACAGACGGACGAGGATTGGAATGGGGAACACGAACGCTGTGGTGGCAACGACGTGTGCACTGGCGATGAGGCGCAATTGGATAGACGTGGGACGCGTGGTTTCGAACACGAGTGCCAAAGTGGAGTGGAATGTGGAGTGTTCCGCCGGACTTGGATAGTGTTGGGTGGGGGGAAGATGGGGGGGCCACGAGCGATGGGCCGCGAGCGACCTAGTCTAGCAAGGGCGCGAGTAGGGTAAAGTGTGAGGGGTGTGGCAGGGAACTCGGTATGCGATGAATGGGGGCTCGGGATCGATGGTTTCGATGTCAGCCCGAGGGCGCGCCGAGGCTTGACGATCCGGTGAGGAGGATTGGTCCGCAGGTCAAGACGAGACCAAGAGGGCGACGAGGGCGGGGCGATGGGGGTGTCAGGAAGGGGGCGCTGAGGGGGCGTTGAGGTCGATCGAGGAGTGGAGTAGGGACTGGTCGTTGAGTCGAGTTGAGTGAGAGCGACCGTGTGTCGATGTGTACCAGTGGACAGGGTGGAAAGAGGAATGGGCAGTCAGTGGAGAGAGATGGATAGATAGATGGAAGAGAGATGGGTGAGGGAGAGGATGGAGTATGGAGTTTAGAGGAATGGAGGGGGACTGACGGGTGATAGGTAGAAGTGGGGAGGGGGGAGGGGGAGGGAGGGGGAGAGGGGGAGAGGGGGAGAGTGGGTAATGGTCGTGCACCGACGGGTGGTGGTCGGGTACGCCTTAGGCCGACTCAAAGGATGGATTCAGAGTGAGAGATTGAGAGAGATTGGACGCGGGCGGTTGAGCGCGTTGAGCGGTCAGGACCTAGGCGGGGATGTTGAGCGATGGCAAAAACGGCCAGTCTGTGCTTGTGCGGCAGTCTAGGGTTGACAGTGTTGTGGGGTGGTTGGGGGTGGATGATAGATGTCGGTGCGTGTGAGTGCGTGGTCCAGCTGAGCAGGGTTGCAGGAGCAAGTGCAGGTACGCTGCTACGCAGGTGGCAGGTTGGAGGCGGAGGTTGGAGGAGGACCGGGTGAGCCGGTGACCAGGGATGGGAGGCTGGCGAGGGTGGATCGGGGGCAAGTGGGGAGAGGGGGAGAGGTTGCGGGGGTCGAGGCAGAGCACGAGCGCGAGCACGGCCGGGTGCCCGTTGAGAGTTTGGGTGGCCCGAGCTTTGAGGTATGAGGGTATTGACCAACGGCTACCTAACAGAGCGAGGAATGTTGGCGCGCAGTAGCGTGCCGTTGAGGGAGATGAGGGGAGGTGGGGGAGGGGAGAGGGCGAGGGGGGGGCGACAGTTGAGAGACTAAGAGGAGAGTATAGAGAAAGAAGAATGTTGACGCGTCAAGAGTGTGGCTTTATCTATCTCTTTGTACGAGTTGAGAGTTGGCCACCTGAAAACGCCAGGACAGTTGTCGAGCTTGTTGAAAGATGGGTTGAGCGGGGTTGTGCTTTGACCTCGTTTCTACGCCTCGACTCACTCGGACTGTGACTGATCCCACCTACTCCCAACCCATCCCAGATTCCACAATCGAGGGTTGTCAGCCCACTAGCTCACAGTGGCGCTACCGTTGCCGCCGGTCACCACCCCGTTCACCTGCACCTGCTGCCTGTCGCCACAGCGGAACGTACCAGTCTCAGCTTCTCTCAGCCCTCAGCCCTCACCCTCACCCTCACCCTCACCCTCAGCCTCAGCCCCAGCCTCAGCCTCAGCCTCAGCCTCAACCGTCGCTCGAGCCACTGTGGATCAATACCAATGCTCCGACGCAGCGGTAGGCGACGGGCGGGAAATCAGCGAACAATGGAGCCGACGCACCCGAAGCCCGGCATGCCCGGGGTGATTGGCGTTGACTGTGCTCGAGAGAGCAAGCACACGGCTGCTCTGTTCGTCTGCTTTGGCCACCGCCTGTGCTGCCTCGAGGCAAGGCGGCAAGGCGGTGGGGGGGGGACAGCGGAGAACGCAGGGGCACGCAGTGATCTGCGCCGCTCTCCTCCGCCGCCCCTGCCCGCATGCCCAGCTGCCTATCGCAGTCCCTGTCGTACGGTGGCGCGTGCACCGGCACATTGCTCGCCGGCCCTGTCCGGCACCGGCGGCCGGTCCGTGTTCGGGTGGTCGCTGAGCACGCAGCGTGCGCAACCCGATGCCTCTGCTGCTCTGCCTGGCCTGGAGATGCCCGAAGAACATCAGTGTTCTGGGGTTATCCATGGTCATCCATAGTTACCCGGGGGACCAAGTGTGACGCAGGGGGGAGGGGGGTGGGGGCGCAGAAGGATCTGGGTGGCATGGGTGGCAACATGGCATGCCGGAGGCATCAGACCCGAGGCGGAGAATCGGACCGGGAGGATGGCCATGGGCGGGCAGGTATGCGCCGAGGGGGATGGATTGTCGCGTGCTCGCTGCTTGTTGTTGCTCGTTGCGCGGTTGCTGCGGCCCGGTGGCTGGGCGACTGGGCGCTGGGCGGCTGCGGTTGTTGTCCGCTTGTCCGTCCATGCCGTCAGGGAAATTAGTACAGCGCACGGTCCATCAAAGGTACCGCCCCTTCAGC
>JAMALN010000829.1:18595-30720 GCA_023630115.1 Cutaneotrichosporon sp. PK4640 | reverse complement strand
GCGCCCGAGAGAGGGGGGAAGGCCGTCTTCTCGGCCTGCGCGGCGAGGACGGAGGGCGGGGGGTGGAAGTTGGGGGAGGGGCGGGGGCGCACGCTCGGGAGGTAGATCCTGTGCTGGAACTGCGGGGGGGTTAAGGCCGTGTGGATGGCCGAGTCGAACGTCGAGGCGGCGGGGGAGGCCTGGGGCTGCGCCGTGGGCGGGGAGAAGTTGCCGGGGTGGAAGGGCGCCGCGGAGGGGTTGGGGGCCGGGCGTGGGCGCCCGTACGACTCGTAGAAGTTGCCCACTGTTGGCGAGGCGGCGGGTGGCGGGCGCCCGCCAGACGGGTAGCGGTGGGAGAAGCCGCCGCGCGGCCGGAACCCGGGGCCGGTGTAGTTGCCCCCCTGGTGCAGGTTGTTCATGCTGGGATGCGCCGAGAGGGGGCGCGAGTCGAAGCCGCCGTGGTGCTGCCCGTTCCAGTGGCCGGGGTAGTATCCCTGGCGGCGCATCGTCTTCTCCTCCTCGGCCTTGCGCTCGACGTCCTCGCGTGCGCGCTCGAGCTCCTCGAGCTTCTTGGCAAGCTCGGCGCGCTCCGCCTCCTTGCGGTCGCGTTTGGCGCGCACCTTGTCGACCTTGTTCCCGATGTCCGAAAGCTTCTTGTCCTCGTCCGCGCGGCGCTTCTTTTCTGCCTCGCGCGCCTCGTCCTCAGCCTTCTTCACGCCGGCCCACTCGCCCTTCACACCCTCAAGGTCACCGAGGACGTCACCGAGGCGCTTCTCGAGCTCCGGCACGCCGGCCTTGACGTCCTTGGTCTCGGTGTTGGCCATCTCCGCCGCCGCCAGCCCCTGCTTCACCTGCTCCTGTAACGCGAGGTACTTTTGCTTGTTGCGCTGGTCGTTGCCGCCGGCCTTTTCGTTGCTCTTCTTGAGCGACTCAATCTCGGACTTGAGCGCCGCTTCGGAACGCTGTGCTGTCTTGCGGGCCTCCTTGATCTGCACTTGGAGGAGCTCGCGCTCGGCGTGCGCGGCCGCGATGAGATGTCGTGTTTGCGCCGTCTGGGCGTCGTGTGGGCTCAGGATCGAGGTCGGCACGACGGGTGGATCGGGTATAGGCGTTGAAGAACGGTTCGGCGACGCGGGCTCAGTGTTCGCTAGTGGTGAGGGACCGGGCTGAGCCTGCGTGTTCACCGAGTTGGACCGTGATCGTGGTCTGGAGCGCGAACGGAGCGAGTTGGCCCGCGATCTGGGGTGCAGGCTCGAGTTGTTCGGCGATGCTGGGGGGATGAGGACGGTGTTGGAGATGGGGACTGCTGTCAGCTGCTGCGAGGGTAAGCGCTAGCTTACCAAGGCTCTCCTTGACCTCGCCAGCGAGACCGACGATCTGGAGCTCAATCTCGTGCTCCTTGCTCGGGTCGAGGTCGTACACGACGACGACCGCGCGCTCGCGGTCCCATCTGTGCGCCCCGGCCGGCTTGTCGTGGGTCTTTGGCCGTCTTGCAGGACCACTAGAAGGCCGCCGGCCCTTCCTCCGCCGTGCGGCATGTGGCGCCGTCCCGCTCGTTGTCCCAACCGTCTCCTCCTCGTGCGCCTCCTCCTCGTCCTCCCACTCCTCCTCCTCGTCCTGCTCCTCCTCCTCCGCGTCGTCGCTGACGTGCGCCACAATCCGGCTCCACGGCATCCCGTCCAGCGTCACGACGACGCCGTGGCTCAGCATGTCCTTGAACGTCTGCCCCTCCACCAGCAGGGAGGGGTACGCGCCGGGGACGTGCGAGCCCGAGCCCGAGTCGTCGTCGTCGTCGTTCTCGTCGCTCTCGGCCTTGCGCTGGTGCTTCTGGTGCTTCTTCTTCTTGCCGCAGTGGTGGTGGTGCGCTGCCGAGTGTACAATGTGCTGCGCCGGAGTGAGGGTGTGTTGGGGGGGTGCGCGGGTCAGCGCGAGGGTGACCGAGGTTGGGGCGAGCTCGAGGATGGAGATGGAGAGGGGGCGGGTGTGCGGGGTGACGGCATGCCACTGCGCCAATGCTGGCGAGCCCGATGGGGGCGACATGGTCTGGAGAGAGGTGTTGGTGCGGTTGATCAAAAGTGAGAGTTGCAACTGAAACGCGGAGAAGATCGAGAAGGGTGTCGCAGGTGGCGATCGAAGCCGAGCGGATGCAAAATCACGTGGGAGGCATGGAGGCGAGGGTAGATCTCCGCACCTCCGCATGGTGGAGGCCGGAAAGTCTGAGCCAAGACGTGACAACAACTGTCAACATCACCTCCAACACACCGCATCGCGACTAGCCATGGGGAGTACAGGCGACAACACGCTTCCGGGCGTCAAGCACAAGGTCATCGGCCTCGTTTCGGGCGGCAAGGACTCGTGCTTCAACATCATGCACGCCGTCGCGAACGGGCACGAGATTGTCGCCATCGCCACCCTCACCCCCGAGCAGGGCATCGGTGAGCTAATCGGGCGCCCAGTAGCTGACAGCAGACGAGCTCGACTCGCACATGTACCAGTCGGTTGGTACGGCGCTTCCGCCTCTCATCGCGCAGGCGATGGGGCTGCCGCACTACTCGGGGATCATCCACGGCAAGCCCGTCGAGCAGGGGATGGAGTACGGGTCGCGCGAGCGCGGTGGCGAAGGATCGGGGAAGGAGGGCGATGAGACCGAGGACCTGACTGCGCTGCTGCGCAGTGTGATGGTGCGTTTGATGAGGTGCTACGCTGACTCCAGGCTGCGCATCCCGAGGCTACGGCCGTATCGTCGGGCGCCATCCTGTCCAACTACCAACGGTTGCGGATCGAGCACGTCTGCCAGCGCCTCGGGTTGACTTCGCTGTCGTACCTTTGGCAGAGCGAGCAGTTGCCGCTCGTCACGCGCATGATTGGCTCCGGACTGGATGCGATCCTCGTCAAGGTCGCCGGCATCGGGCTCAAGGAGCAGCACGTCGGCAAGTCACTCGCCCAGCTTCTCCCCGTCCTCACGCGTTTAGTGAGCTCATACATCTCTGCACAAGCTGACAACAGCAAATGCAGTACCGCGCCCACCCCGCAGGCGAGGGCGGCGAGTACGAGACGCTTACGCTGGACACGCCGCTCTTTTCCCACCGCATCCGCCTCGTGGAGTCGGAAGTCGTCGTCTCGGACCCCGAGCCCAACCTCGTCGCGTACCTGCGTGTGACCAAGGCCGAGCTCGAGCCCAAGGACGGCTGGGTGCGCCCGTCCGTGTCCGAGCTACGCGAGCTGCTGGGCCTGGACGAGGATGTGGAGGAGGGTGCTGAGGGCCTCGACGAGCAGGGACAAGAGGTCTTTGAGCAGCTCAAGGACGCGCAGGTCGAGAACAGGAGAGATGTCGAACCCGAGGAGTGCGACTCGCACGAGAACAGCATGGAGATACCGACGCTTGACGACATCGACGGTGGCGACACACCCGTCGGGACCCAGACGCAGAGCTCGAACGGGGAGAGTATGAAGGTCGACGGCGACAGCGACTCGGACGAGGGAGCGCGGCCAACCAGAGGCCTGCGACCCATGACCTCGACGATGCGGCGCATGCAGGGCGCCAAGGGGCCGCGGAAGGGCCCGAAGCAGCCCGTGATGCCGTCGAGCCCGCCTGCGGAGGAGGAGTCGGATGAGGACCCCGCGGCATTCTCCCTGGCCCCGCCCCCGGCATTACTAGCCGCTGCGGCGGGTGCCAAAGGGGAGAATGAGAGCCCTAACGCGTTGCGCTTCGTGCAGCACGGGCGATGGTTTGTCGTTTCCGCCGGCGGGCAGAACATCGGCAGCGTCGCCGACGAGCTCCGCACAGCCTTCGACGCCGTGAAGGGTACGTTTCTCCTTTGATCAAGCTGACGCCAGACCGCCTCACGTCCGCGGGGCTCTCCCTCCCCCTCCACGCGGCACACGTCACGCTCCTCCTCGCGTCCATGTCGGACTTTGCCGCCGCGAACGTTGCGTACATCCAGTACTTTGGCACCTCGCCGCCCTCGCGCGCGTGCGTCGGCGCCCCATTGCCGGCTACACAGCGCATCCGCGTCGAGGTCGTCGGCTTTGACGGGCGCCCGCAGTTCGGCAAGCTCATCGGCAACCGCACCGCGCTCCACGTTCAGGGCCTCAGTTACTGGGCACCGGCGAACATCGGGCCGTACTCACAGGCTGTGATTGTGAGCTTCCGTCGTGACCGTATGAGCTGACACCAGATGGATTCGCGGGTGCACATCGCAGGCCAGATCCCGCTCCAGCCGGCCTCCCTCACGCTCGCGCCGTACCCCGGCTCGCGTAGCCCGTACGGGCACCAGGCTGCGCTGGCGCTGCAACACGTGCGCCGCATCGTCGAGGTGCTGCGCAGCCCGACGTCCAGCGGCGGCGGGTGGGACGGGTGGATCGAGAGCTGCGTGGCATGGTGGGCGCGGCCGAAGGGGTGCGGGGCCGAGGGTCCCGACGTCGCGCGTCGCGCATGGAGCGCCTGGGCGACAGAGGTAGGTCGCGCTTCGACGCGGCTGACGGCAGAACAACTGCTTCAAGGCGCCGGTGCTGTTTGCGCGCGCGGCCGAGCTCCCCCGTGGCGCGCTGGTCGAGTACCAGGTCAACGCGCACACCGGGCGGCCAGCCTACAACTCCAAGCCCGTCGACGACGATGACAGCGACGACGACGATGACGACGAGCCCGAGTACTTTGCCGGCGAGCTGTTCCCGGGCACGTACCGGGAGCAGGTGGTCGCGAAGGGGTCGGCGCGCGGCGCGCGCTCGGTCGTCTTCTTTGAGAGTAGGTGCCCTCCTCAACCGCTGCTGACCCCAGCTGCGTTAGCGCTCAGCATGCCGTACCTGATCAAGACCCTGCTGGGCCACGGGGACGCGAGCGCGCCCCTCGCGCTGCGCGTGTACCACCGCGGCGAGCTGCCTGACGGCGTCGCCAAGGTGGCGGGCACGCTCGCGGCTGCGTGGACCGCGATCCCGGTGCTGGACGTGCAGGACCGCCACGGCGTGTCGTACCCGCTCGCCTTCGACGTGCTTTCGGTCTAGATGTTTGTAACAGAGGTACATTGTCATGAACTGTTTGACTACTTGTAGAACCAGTACAGCGCGGCATAGTCGACCTCCTCGGGGCGGTTGGGCCGGCAGCGGCGCGGCACCCCGCCGACCGTGTACGTGCGGAGGACCTCGGTGCCGAAGTCCCAGTCGCCCGCGACGGCGTTGAAGCTCGCCCAGTCAAAGTCGTACAGGCGGTTGACGCGGGGCGGGGCGACGCGCGTCGAGATGTTGAGCGTCACGGAGAAGTCGGTCGCCGGGTCCGTCACGATCAGCTGGTTGCCCCTGGGGTCAGCTGAAAGCGGGCGACTCACACCTCGACGAGCTCGAGCGCGAGCTGCGGGATCGCGCCGACCTGGGGGTGCGCAACGTTCTGCAGCACCAGGGCCGGGAGGGACGGCGCGAGGGCGCCGAAGATCGGCGGCGCGGCGAGGACGCAGCCCGCGTCGTACGTGCTGGTGTGAGTGAGCGAGCGAGCGAGGCAGAGGGCGGAGAGAGGAGAGGGGGGAGAGCGTACTTCGCCTTGACCCAGCTCTCGCCGGCGCACTGGGACGCCTTGCCGCGCGCGACGACGACAAAGTTGAGTGCGCCGGTGGCGTCGGCGATGCCGGGGGGGAGGGAGGGCGCGACGTTGCCGGGGGGGCAGAGGTCGTTGACCCAGCGCGCGGCGGCGAGCGGGAGGAGGGCGAGGAGGAGCATGGCTGTGAGCAGTGAGGTGAGTAGGCCGTAAGCTTGTGCGATACTTATACCGCCCACGCTGTCGCCCCAGCCCCAGGATCGGTGCGTGGGGAGGGCGTCGGCGTCTCAGTTGCGGACCGGCTATGGGCAGATGAGCGTCGACATTGCACTGGACTGATGGATCGCGATGCCGCAGGCGGCGTAGTCGATACCTCGGGGGATCTGAGGGGGCACTCCATAGGTGTGAAGAACTGGGAGCACTGCTTGGAGTGGATCGCGCTGCCGGTGCGATCTTTAGACAAGTCCCGGTCAGATGTGCAGGGAACTGGGACAGCCGGCCGGCCGCTATGCATTGTACAGGGTTGGAGGATGCCTCCGAGGTATGAGTGGGCCGAATGAATGGTGGACGCCACACTCGGACCCTCTGCCGATCCTCGATCTCGAAGCTAGAGAAAAGATCGCCGGAGGTAATCCTGCTGCCACACTCCGCGCTGCCACTCACCACAATCCACACCCCCAGCCCCCTGCACACATGCATGCAATCGCGATACCCACCTCCTACCTGTCTTCATCCCTGCAGGCGGAGGATGACACCAGTTCCTGACCTGCGTTGTGGGCCAAGCCTCTTCCGTCGGCAGTTGTTGCTGAACCCCACTACCTCCGCAGCTGCGCCCCGCCCTTCCACGCCGTCCATATTCATGCACCACCCACCTCGCCATGCTAACCCGCGCCGCCGTGATCAAGGCCGTGCTGGCGCTGTGCGCCGCCAACGCGCTCCTGTACGCCTGGTCGCGCTCCCTCACCCCCGCGACCCTCAAGGCAGGCTGGGCGTGTTCCCGCTGGCAGCCCGGCGACCCCGCCCCGCCGGGCTGCCTGCGCGCGGCCCAGTTCCACGAGTTCCAGGCGTTCCACGCCAGCGGCGCGTGCGTACCCCCTCCCCCCGCCCCCGCCAAGCTCACCCCAGCGCCAGCACCCTCGACACGCCCACCCGGCAGGCGCTGCTCGCCGCCGAGCGCTGCGTCCTCGGCATCAGCGCGTGCCCGCCCCGCCCCCTCCTCCTCATCGACTACCACTACTGGTGGACGAGCAGCCGCGACCTGTCGGGCCCCGGCGAGACCGTGTGGGGCTGGACAGCCGTGCGTCCGCCCTCGACACCGCTGACCCCAGATCGACGGGATCCGGGCCGCCGGCTTCGTCCCCATCTTCATCAACGGGCGGCACGAGGCGGGCTTCATGGCGAGCTGGGCGCTCGCGCGCGCCCTCCCCTCCGCCGTGCACGCGTACTGGACGGACGCGAACGCCGCCGTCCGCTGCCTCCTCGACCCCCGGTGTGTCCGGCCGGCCGACTACGTCCCGCACACGAACGCGAGCCTCCGCTTCCCCGAGCCCGAACCCGCCGAAGTCGGCGTGCTGCCCGCGTGGCGCGTCTTCGGCCTCGTCTTCGTGCGTCCCCCCCGGGCAAGCTGACACCAGTGGGGTGCGCGCCCGCACACCTGGGAGGGCGTGCAGCACCCGCCCTGCCGCGACTGGGGGCAGTGCGGGTCGGACGAGTGGGACTACCACCCGCTCGGCAACCGCTGGGTCCTCACCCCCTTCGCGTACCCCGGGCACACGCAGATCGCCATGAGCGTCGAGCAGGCGTGCCGCGCGCTCCCGCCCGAGCCCGAGCGGGACGACGCCGTCCTCGTCCTCGCCAAGCTGCCCCTGTACTTCCACCTCCGGCCATTCCAGGACGCCATCGGCGCGCTGGGGCGCATCCGCGACGCGATCGCCCCCACCAAGCTCTGGACGACGGCCAAAGACAACGACATCGACAAGTATCCCCTGCCCGCCGCACTCACGCCGCTGGGGAAGCAGGCGCCGGACGCGTACGGCCGCCTACTGGGGCGCGCGCGCGCTCTCCTCGGCGTTGGCTTCCCCGTCATCAGCCCGACGCCGTATGAGGCGCTGTGAGTGGCAGGCCGGCTGGATCCCGAGCAGGAGCTTACCCAGGTGCCGCGGCGTGCCCGTCGTCCTGCCGTACTCGGACCCCGCGACACCCGTGCCCGACGGCTGGAGCATGTTCTACGGCTATTCCTTCCAGCACGGGCCGATTATGGCGTTCGGCGAGCCGTACGCCTACAGCTATAACGTGCACGACCCGGACGACCTGGAGGACAAGCTGCAGCGCGCGCTGCGCACGCCGATCGAGCCGTAGTGAGTCAGGCGAGCGCGGGGGGAAACGGTAGCAGTGGCGGCGAGAGAAGGGGTGGCCGGTGGGCCACAGCAGGAGCGGCGGAGGTGGAGTTGCACAGCTGACGCCAGCATCCCGCCCGAGATGAGGACCGCGGCCGTGCACGCGCGAGTGCGCGAGGTCCTCTTCCACGACTGGGAGGGCGAGTACGACCGCATCCTCCGCGCGCACGGGGGCATGCCCTCGTACCCCGACGTGATCGTCGACAAGTGCTTCTACGGCCCGCACCTCGCGCCGTGTTCCGGCAAGTATCCGATGCCGTAGAGATAGAGTAGAGACCATGCATCGACCCGCGCCAGTTCAAGTACGACGCGACTCGCCAGTCAACGCGGCCTCACACTTGAAGCGTCTGCAAACATTCAAACCTAGCTACCCCTGGCCCGCGGCCAGTGAGAACAGTTTAGCTTGCTCGCTTCCGGCAGGAACGGGAAGGTTACCAGTTGGTGCCTGCCACAGCCAGCCACCACTCCCAGGCCTTACTTGGCCGTGGCACTGTGCGACCAGGAACCAGCAGCGCTGCCATCTCCCCTTCCGCTGCGGTGCGCGCAGCAAACGCTGGCCAGCCCCATAGCCCCATCACGACGGCCACGGATCTGAGACATCTGAGACACTGACTGCTACTCATCACCATGCGTCCGCTCTTCAAGGCCGCGCTCCTCCTCCTGGCCATCTACGTGCTCCACCTCGCGGCGTGGACCACCTCCGGGCTGCACGGCGTGCGCGTGCCGCTCCTCCTTCCCGCGCGCGACCCCTGCGCAACGTGGGACCCGTCGCGCCCCGACCCGCCCGGCTGCCTTCGCGCGCGGCAGTACCGCGAGTTCCAGGCGTACCACGCGAGCGGAGCGTGAGCACCTGCCTGTCCTGTACTGATACAGCGCGCGGGCGCTCGACGACATCAACGCCGCGGCGCTGGGCGCCGCCGAGCGCTGCGCCATGGGGGTAACGCAGTGCCCCGAACGGCCCATCATCCTCATCGACTACCGGTACTGGTTCAGCGCGAGCCGCCACCGCGAGGGCCCCGGCGAGTACGTGTGGGGCTGGCCCGTCGTGAGTCGCCGCCAGAGTGCGCTCACCAGATCGACGCGATGCGCGCCAGCGGCTTTGCGCCCATGTTCTTCGACGGGGGCGGGGAGAAGGGCTGGCTGCAGAGCTGGGCGCTCGCGCGCGCCCTCCCCTCCTCCGTGCACATGTACCTGACGGGCGCGAACGCGGTCCCCCGCTGCCTGCTGGACCCCGCGTGCGTCCGGCCCGAGGACTACTTGCCGAGCCCCGACGCGGCCCTCCGCCTCCCCACGACCAACGCGACCGGCGTGCTGCCCGCGTGGCGCGTCTTCGGCGTCAACTTCTGGGGCTCGCGCCCAGAGCAGTACAAGGGCACACTGCAGCACCCGTGCCGCGACTGGGCGGCCTGCGATGGCGAGTGGAGCTACCACGCCCTCGGGAACAAGTGGCTCTTCACGCCGTTCGCGTACCCCAACGAGCACACGCACATCCCCATGAGCATGGAGCAGGCGTGCCGCGCGACGCCTATCACACTTCCCGCGGGGCGGCGGGACGCGGTGCTGCTCCTCGCCAAGCGCAACGACTATTTCACGCTGCCCACGTGGCGGGCAGCGAGCGACGCCCTCGGCGCAGTCAAGGAGGCGATCGCGCCGACGGAGCTACTCACCACCGTGCGGCACCTGCTCAACACCACGCAGTTCCCCATCCCCGCGGCGCTGACCGAGCTCGGGCCGCAGCGCCCCGAGGTGTACATGGAGCTCCTGAGCAGCGTCAAGGTGCTCCTCGGGATCGGCAAGCCCGAGATCAGCCCCACGCCGTACGAGGCGCTGTGAGTTGCGAGCGGAGCGAGCAGAGCGGGAGAGCCCGGAGCGGGAGAGCCCAGAGCCTAGCTTACCCAGGTGCCGCGGGGTCCCCGTCGTGCTCCCCTACGTGACCGAACCGCACCCGAAGGGCTGGGAGCACTTCCACGAGTGAGCCCCACCCGTCCCCGCTGACGGCAGCATGGCGGCGCAGCACGGGCCGGTAATGGCGCTCGGCGAGCCGTACGCGTACAGTTACAACCTCAGCGACGCGGGCGACATGGTCGCCAAGCTCCAGCGCGCACTCCGCACGCCAATAGCGCCCTTGTGAGTGCACAGACGAAAACGCTTACCCAGCATCCCGCCGGACATGACCACGGCCGCGGTGCACGCGCGCGTGCGCGAGATCCTCTTCCACGACTGGGAGGGGGAGTATGCCGCCCGCGGCGGGATGCGCAAGTATGTCGAGGCGATGATCGACAAGTGCTTCAACGGGGGCTTTGTCGCGCCGTGCCGGGGCGAGCACAAGCTGCCATAGTGGGAGGGGTCTGGACGAGTAGATAGATAGACGCCTCTTTTCTCGGGGCTCGATGCCTCACCGTGGCACTCCGTGGAGGGGTGCTTCGTGATAAGAGTTGTGGGGCGCTTCGTGGCCCCCGCCCGATCGTACGGCCGACGCGAGCTCGCAGTCGCCGACCCATGCGCGCTTCTCGATGCACCGCCACATTGGGTTTGTTCAGAACGGTTCTGTCTGTTGAACGCATCTCGCATCCAAGAGGCTTGGCCGAACGAAGCCGATCGGGTTGTCCCAAGACAGCAAGCCCGTCAATTGCCGAAGAAGAGCGTAGGCCCAGACTTGCACATGAGTTGCATACCGAGCGCCACGACAGCCACCGCGTCAGCACCGGCGCGCACAAGGAGTCCCCGCTCGTCTCCGCTCGCGTCCCCGCGCGCGGCTGGGAGCCGTGAGTCAGCCCGCACGGACCGCGCGTGCCTACGCGTCCCCCATTCCGCCGACGTGCAGACGCCGCCATTCCCCCGCCTGTCGGCAATGGCGCCCCCGTGCTTCTCGCCGTGCTGGGCATGCCAAGGGCCAGACTTGCCCCCTCGTGCCGCGTTGAGCCGCCGCTGAGGCATCATCCATGCCGCGCTATCACGCGTGGCTTTTCCCGATGGACACCATTCCCCGTCTGCTGCAGGATGCTTCGGCGCCGTCCTTCCATCTGCCTTGCCTCCACCTGCCTTCTCCGTCCCCGTGGCGCCGATCTCACCTTTGTCCCGCCGGCGGCGAGGGCCGACTTTTGGACGCCACTTTTCAGCTGTGTCCAGCAGTGGAGCACCCCTCGCAGGGTCAGCTGAGCGTCGGTAGAGATGGCGACAGAGGAATGTCTGTACGAGGCATTGGCTGCAGTGCGGCAGCGGCAGTGCGGCATTGGGCAGTGGGAGGTAGATAAGGCGCAGTGTTCGACGCCGCCCTCGAGCCCCAGCCACGATGGGCCGCTACACCCACCCCCGAGACGCCCGCACGCCGTACGCCCGGCCCCCGCCCGCCCTCCACCCCCCGCAGTTCCTCAATCCCTACCCGCGCGGCGCGCAGCTCCCCCACCTCCCCTTCGCACCGCGGTACCACCCCGCCCTCGCCGAGCCGTTCGGCGCGCACGCGCGCCGCGTCGGCGCCCCCATCCCGCGACCGTACCCCACGCCCACCGCCACACCGTCGACCACACCCGAGGCTCTGCCGGTGGAATGTACTCATGTCTTCGCGTTCCCAGCCACAGGCCTGGCCCCCCTGCCACAACCCATGACCACCGCGTCTGTGACCGCCACGCCCGCGGCCTCTCCGCCCGATACGCCATGGGTCACCCCCTCCCTCCCCATCCCTGTTCCCATCACCTCCGTCCCCTTCGCCCCGGCGCTCGGTCTGAGCCAAACCACACCGCACACCGCTGCGGCGCCACCCTCCCCCGCCCCGTCGATACCTGCCGCGTTCGTCGCAACCGTGTGCGGCGTGTGTGCGCCGCCGCCGCCGCCGCCGCCGCCGTTCGTCTGGAGCGAGACGGGAGTGGTGCCGGTGCTCTGGGCGAGCGGGGACCGGAGCGCTCCGAGCATGCCCAGCGCAGACCAGAGCACGCCGAGCGTCGACCAGAGCCCGCCGAGTATACCGACCCCGGCAATCGAAACGCCACGCAGCCCAACAACCAACCTCGGCTCGTGGGACTACGGGGACATCGGCCAGTTCTGGCTGTAACGGGAGCAGAAAGCTGTCGGACAACAACATAGCAATAGTCAAGAGTTTGTTAGCGTGTCATGCGTGAGTGAGCGCCAGTGAGACTGGTCACCTGACGCAGCCTTGCGACCTTGTTTGGTTCGACGTCATGGTCCCGTGAGCCTGAGCCATTGTTCTCACTGCGGCGTACCTGGCCCTT
>JAMALN010000829.1:0-18590 GCA_023630115.1 Cutaneotrichosporon sp. PK4640 | reverse complement strand
GCCTGGGCCTTCTTGGCCTTCTCGCGGAGAGCCTTGAGCTGCTCCTCCTCGCGGCGGCGCATGTACTGGTTCTCCTGGGCCTCCTCACGCTGGCTGCGGGGTTAGCAACCGCGCGCGGGACAAGCGGAGCGAGCAGGGCGGACAGGGGCAGTGAACTGGGAAGAGTGGGGAAGGTAGGGTTGGGGTGAGAACGACGGGGAGGGAGGAGGCCGATGCAGTACTGGTCGGAGCGCAGTTGCGTCAAGCAGGATGGGAGCGCCGCCAGCTACCCAGCCGGCCCGACAGACGGGTGCACACCTCGCCAGAGCTGCAGCCTCGCCAAGCACACACCGGCACACATCCCCTGCCGATCGTCCACCTCCGCAGCCTACACCTCGGCAAGAGTCCGTGCGCCTCGGCGCGACATTCCGCGCTGATCGCGCCGAGCCCAGGCCTGTGACACCTGTCGGGAGCGCGCCCAGGCCAAGCTCGACTGGGTTGCCCAGCGGTCTCCAGCGATCCTTCCCTTCCCCTTCCACCTTCCCTTGCTCATTCCCGACACCCCCGGCACCACTCCCAGGACTCACCGGAAGCCAGACGACGAGGCGGTGGCACCCTCGCTGCGGACTGGGGCGGTGTAGAGGCGGACCATGGGCTATTGGGTGAAGAAGCCGGGGGAAGGCGGGGGAAGGTGGATCGAACGTGGGCCTCGGGGGAGGCGAGATGGGAATCACGGATCGCGGAAAGACGGGCGCGGCGACAGTCGGGGAGGTGGGAGGACAGTACGGGTCGAGTGGGTGGCGAGAGAACGAGGAAGTGGGGAAGCGTCAGCTCATATAGCAGAAACCAGAAGGCGCAACCGAACCGGTGCCCGAAGCATCGGCCCGGCCACGCCAGCGCCGGCTGCGGACAGGATACTCACGGCGACGCGGAGGGCCGAGGTGCGGTTGAGGGCGATGCGGGCGAGCATTGTTGATGAGAAGTGGTGTGGTGGTTGTGGAGAGAGAGAGAGAGGAGAAAGAGACGAGGTGCGTGGGAGGGAGGCGGCGAGTGGCTGAAGACGAGCGGTGACGAAAGATGCCGGCGCAACGGGTGGGATGGAGGTGTGGCACTTGATCCACGCCTCCACCGGAGCGAATCGGAGGCCTGACGTCAGGCCCCTTAGCGGGGGCAATTCATCTCTATTACATTCCTCAAGTCTATAATGTGGTATTACAACTATCCGTCCACGCTCTCCATGGTGAACGGGGACGCGACGGCGCCGTCGAGGATGTCCAGCTCCTCGGGCGTGAAGCCGAGGTGCGGGACGACGAAGTAGCGCACCGGCACGAGGAGCATGATGATGACGGGGAAGCCGATGGCCGCGATCGTCTGGGTGATGGCAAATGTCGCGCCGAAGCCAAGCAACTCGACGAGCGTGAACATCGCGATGCGCGACTTGCGCACCCGGTTCAGCGGGTCCGAGGGGGAGCGCGCGCGCGGGTCCCGCACGAGGTAGAGCATCTTCTCCGTCACGCCCGAGGAGAGGAGCGCGTCCGTGCCCATGTACCAGAAGAGGCCGGCCATGACGCCCTTGGGGATGAGGCCGAGGACGTGCTCGAACGGCTTGGTCATGAGCACGAGGCAGAGGCACCCCTGCGCGAGGTTGGAGACGCGCTGCTCCACCACGGCGATGGGGACTTCGCGGCGCTCGGCGCGCGCCGCCGCCAGCTCGCGCCGCCGGGCCTGGGCTTCGCGCACGCTCTCCCCCATCTGCGACACTCTGCGGGTGAGGGAGGTGCCCGAGGGTCTGCGGCGCTTCAAGCCCGCCTCGGCCTCCGCCATGGCCGTACTGGCCGAGCGCGGGCGCTTCTCCGCCACCGGGTCGTCCTCCACGCTCTCCATCTCCGTGAGCGGCACGGCGTCCTCGTCCTCGTACCCCATCACGACGAGGGACGCCGTGTGCAGCGGCGCCTGTGGGATGAGCCCGTTCGGCGCGGGCACGCCCAGCAACCCTGCAATGAACGTCGTGATGCCGAGCAGGAAGAAGTCCCAGTGGAAGGCGGCGGGCTTGCGGAGCGGGAACTCGGAGCCCTGCGCGATGAGGGCGGACACGTTGGCGTCAAAGTAGAAGAGGATGAAGAGGATGATGCCGAACGGGAACGCCATGCCCACGTACTTGCCCGGCAGGTGCCAGAACTCGACGAGCCACTCGCGCCCGCCGGCGGGGCGGAAGCTGTGCGGCACGACCGGCAGCGTCATGTCCTCCTCATGGACGAAGGGATTGAAGCGGCCCCAGTACGCGAGGCCCGTGATAGCCACAATGGTGATGGGCATGCCGTAGTCTGCGCAGAAGCGGCGGAACTGCTTGCTGACGTACCCCGAGCGCGCGAGCGCGTTGAAGTAGTGCGGGAGGATGAGGGTGATGACCGCCAGCAGGATGCCCAGGAACGCGCTGGGCGTCGAGGTCTGCCCGAACTGCCGGGTCACCACCTGGATCCCGTACTGCACATACACGGCGGCGACGTAGAACCCGAACGTGTCACAGCTGAACCGCGTGACGTACTTGAGGCCCTTGACGGTGTTGAGCGCCGCCGCGACCCAGTGCAGAATCGCGCCCCAGAGGTACACCCACCCCATGAAGTGGAGGTAGTTCCAGTCGTCGCGGCCGCGGAAGATGTCGAAGATTGTCTTGTTGAAGACTGTGATGGGGCCGGTAACGCCCGAGATGAGAAGCGGCTGGCCGCCGAGCACGGCCGCGACGAACGCCGCCATAAAGCTGGCCAGGAGGACTTCTTGGACACCGTAGAGCCCCGTCTCCTCGATCAGGTCGAGGGAGAACGCGAGGCCGGGGAGCACGTTGGCGAAGAAGATGAACCATGTGGACGGGATCACGCGGTAGTTCCACGCGTCCGTCCAGTCCGAGACGTAGTAGGGCGCGCGCGCGCGGATATCGCGCAACATGCCGTAGAAGGGCATCCAGCTGCGCCGGGGGTGGGCGGGTGGGTGGCCGGCGGGGACGGAGGTGGAGGGGTGGGCGGGCATGGGGTGGCTCGACGACGCGGGCTCGTATGCCCTGCTCGTCGTCGGGTGGAGGAGCGTAAGTGGTGGCTCGGGGGGGTTGGACGGGCGCTCAGCCCTCGGCGGGGGGGAGTAGGGCTGGGAGGCGGCGGCCCCGCTGTGGCTCGTGGAGTGGGAGCGCATGCTGCGTACGGGCGAGGCGGAGGCTCTGCGCGATCGCGTGCGCCCCATCGGGGAGGTGGGCGAGGGCTGTCGCTCGTGCGATGGCTCCATCTTGTATCGATGAGAAGAGAGACGATCACATAGGTGGCTGATGGGTGGGTATTTTTGTGTGGTGGGTGGTACCCCGCCCTGAGATGGACGCGGGGTACTGCGGGGCTAGAGGGGATCCTCGGGTCCTCCGCCTCCGCCCCGAGATGTGACTCAGCCCAGGTTCGGGGGTCTTTCCCAGCGCTCGTCGACAAGCAGGAATAGCACAGGCGTGTGGATGCAGTCGGGAGGAGGGTGTAATGCTGTCGTGAAGGCTAGCTGCGTTAGTTTCAGCGGCGCAGGCGCACTCTGCAACGTCTACCTGCTGGTCGAGTCGTTAACCCGGAGCCACATCTATCCATCGTATCGCGTATTACACACAAAGAACACCCTATTGCAGCCCACTACCTCCGCTCCAGCCACGGCCTGGCTACCTTGAGCGCCAAAACCCCCACCCCCACAGCAGTAATGAGCCCGCCGACGCCGGCGGCATTCGCCACAACCTTCTTCTGCCACGCCTCACGCCGCGCCGCCTCGGCGTACGGGATGTCTGGGCGGAACGTGACCATGTCGTACAGCGCCGTCCACCCGCGCACCTCGGGCGTCGGGAACGCCACGCCGGCGGACAGCTCGCGCGGTGTGGAGGGGTAGATGCGGGTGAGGACGTAGTCGACCGCCCGGCGCAGGTGGTACAGCGGGTTCAGGACGGAGCTGCGCATCTCGGTGTAGTTTGCGAGGGCAAGGTCGCAGATCGCCGCGAGGTCCTCGGCACGCTCCGTCGAGTAGGCGGCTAGGGCCGCGGCCAGGTCCGCGTCGGTCGCGCCGGGGGGGAGGGACGTCGTGGGGGAGATGGCGAAGCGGTCGAGGTAGGTGCCCAGAACGCGGACGTCTTCGAGGCCACAGTTGAGGCCCTGGCCGTAAAACCTGCGGTCAGCGCTGCCAGGCGAGGCGGAGCCGAGCCAGCTCTAAAGCTCGAGGCTGCTTCCAGCTTCTTCCGCAGGGACTCTCGCTGCTACTCACGGGACCATCGAGTGGCACGCATCCCCCATCAACACCGCGTGGCTCGAGTACGTGCTCGGCGTGACGTTGATCGTCACGAGATTCCCGCGCGGGTGCTCCATAAAGTCGTCGACGAGCTTCTCGCCGACAATGTCCCACGCGTCGCGGAAGTGCTTCTGGAAGAAGGTGCGGGCGTCGTCGGGCGTCGAGAGCGCGTGCAGCTCGTCAAAGGGGATGAAGAGGGTGAGGGTGAAGGAGCCGTCCTGGGGTTAGCGCGGCGATCAGCGAACACTGCGAGCCGCGGGGGTGGAGGGGAGAGTGCGCGAGCACGCTCCTGCCGCCAGGCAGCGAGTGGGGAGTACGAGTCGAGTGAGGCGGCCTACCAGCTGGTGACACACAGTCTCTCATCACCAGCGCCGCCCCACCCTCCGTCTTGTTGATCTGCTGCGCCCCATGACGCGCCGATCTCCCATGACGCGAATCCGGCCCCGCCCGCCCCCGCCCCAGCCTTACGCCCCACCAAGCCCTCGCCTTCGGCTCGGGCCACGCGGGCCACTCACCTTGTTCGGCAGCGCAATGAGCATAAACTTGTGCCGCGGCCAGATGTGCAGGTGGTTCGGGGGCATGGCAAAGCCACCCGGCTTGCTCGCGTCCGCTTCCATGTGCAGCTCGATGTACGCGTGCGGGATAAAACTCTGCGAGAAGTCGATGCTGGGGTCAGCGGGGACTTTGGGGTCGCGGTCGTGTGGTCGTGTGACCTCGGCTGAGGACAGCGCAGTGAGGAGTGCGGCCTGGTCACCGCTCCTCCGACGCCCCTCGTCCTCCGTTGCACTTCCCCCCCGGGCTCGGCACTACCTCCTCGGCGCCACCTCACCCTGCGGGCTCGGCGTCGTTGACTCACCGCTCAGCCCGCATCATCTCCTGCCGGACCTTGCTCCAGCTCCCGTCCGCCCCGACAATAAGGTCGAACTCGGCATCGACCTTCTCGGCCTTGGCGAGCACGGGAATCTGCGGCGTCTCCGGTGGCGAGTCGAGGAGGGTCGGCTCGCCGCGCTTCGTCCGCACACCATGCGCGCTCCGCTGCTCAAACTCGACCCTCGCGAGCTTGGTGTTGAACCGCACCTCGACCTCCTCGGGCAGAGCCTCGACCATGCGCTGGTTCAGCAGGCCCCGGTGGATGCTGTTGGAGCAGTTGCCGCGCAGGGGGTCGTAGAGCTGCGCCTCGGTCCGCCCGTCGAGGTGGTGGATGAGGCGCGAGGGCATGGGGATGGACTCGGCGATGAGCGCGTCCGCAAACTGCCCGTCGACCGAGGCGACGGCCGCATACCCGCGCGACGAGATGTTCAGGTTGATGGAGCGGAGGTTGTTGACGGCGATCTCGCGCCCGCGGGGGTCTGGTATGAGCGACCGCCTCCGCCCGACTCACCGTCGCGCGTGTCCCACACCTCGACGGCCCAGCCGCGACGATGCAGGCTGAGGGCGGTGAGCGAGCCCACGGGCCCCGCGCCGATGACGAGGGCGCGGCGCTTCCTCTGCTTGCCGTTGGCGGCGGCGGTGGCGGACATGGATGGAGTTATGGGAGAATGGCGGGTGTCGGAAAACGCAGGGATGGGGTCACGAGTAGTGGTTACCCCACAATTCACAATAGATAACAAAACCCAATCATTCGCGTCTGGCGACATCGGAGCGGAACCATTTTCACCCACTCGACAGTTCCGCGTATTCGCGCTGCCGTACCGGCTCGAGTCGGAGGACGTTCCGGAGCTGTGCCAGTGCGTGGGATGGGCGGGCAGCTGGAGGCAAGGCTCGCAGCTGCGAGAGGATGGCAGAGCGGACGAGGGGCCTGAGTCAGCACCCGATCGCGACGTCAATGTGTCACTAGCCGCCGCACACAGCTGGCGCGCGTTCCAGCCAGCCCGCCATTCAGTGGCGATTTGGGGTCGACGTCGCCCCCCGCCTGGGCGTGACGGAATCCGTCTCGTATCCCTCTAGTGTCCAGAGGCTGGAGGTGGGGCCGTGCGGCGGGCACAGCCGAACGCGCGAACGCTTCGAGAAGACAGAAGGCGTGGACCTGCTGGCATGACCGCGCCGGGGCATTCTTCGCCTTGCCCATCATCCTAATCGAGCTGCCGACAACGGACGCGACCACATATCCGGTTGAGGGCGCGCTTTCGTCCGTGTCGTGTGGTCGGAGGCGCTCTCGTTGGCTGTGGTGGCTCACTGCACAGGTGACAGCGTTGCACCAGCGAACCCAAAACGGCCGGGTGGCGAAGGGATGGAGAGCAACAGCAAGAAGAGCAACAGCAGAAAGAGCAACAGCGAGAATGTAATGATAACGATGTAGCCCACCTCGAGGTCACCGCCGTGGTCGCCAGCGTAGCGTCGGTGTCGGCGATCCGGGGATCCCGCGGGCCGTCCAGGCCCACCAGCCGTCCAGGCCCACCACTTCATCTGCTGCCCCACTCCAAAGTCCAGACTCAGAGTGGAGGTCAGGCACGGTCTCAGTTTGCCACCCAACCCATCCACCCACACAAATTGATTCCTGCGCTCATCTCGCACCCTCATCCACAACATCCACCACTACAATGACCAACCCCCAAAAGTGAGTGTGCGCGTGCATCCGTCGCGGTTAGGCCTCTGGCGCGGGCAGAGATGCACGCGAGCACGCTGCCTGCGCTTCACTGCTCCTCCAGTAGCGGACATACGCCCCCACACTTCGAGCCCGAAAGAGTGATTGACACCAGACCATGGCCGCCTGCTGCCATCGACGCGGCGTCGCACGGTGCGATCGCGTTCACCAACATCTACTACGAGGCGTATGACGAGCCTACGCGGCGGAGTGTTGTGAGTCTCCTCTTCATCTCTGGCTGTGCCGTTGGGGCTTGATGGCGACGAGGGCACGTCTGTGTGATCTTGGACGGCTCTGTGGTCGCTCCGCAATGGATGCGCTTGCGTCCTCGCCGTTCTCCCCCTATCCTGTGTAACGCGGACTCCCGCCATACCCCTCCGTCTACTACTCCGCTTCTCCTCCGCCTTGCGCGACCGGCTGCACTCATCCCTCACCCCCTCTCCATTGTCCCTACTTGCCTTCCTCAAGTGCTAGCGCTGACCCCAGGAAATCCCCCAATTCTACCTCCCCTCCGCCAAGGTCGTCTGGAACGGCAACACCGTCCCCGCCGACCCCCCTTCCATGGCCGCCTTCCTCGACGCCATGCCGCTGAGCAGGCACGACCCCCAGTCGCTCGACTGCCACCCCTTGAAGCGTACGTGCCCTCAGCTTATCGAACTCGGCCCTTAGCTGACCCCAGCGCTGCCCACCAACGCCGACACGGCCCCCGAGCTCCTCATCACCGTCACGGGCTCGGTGCTCCACGGCCCCACGGTCATGAACTACGGCGACCACGCGCCGTCCCAGCCGAGCGAGTACCCACGCAAGTTCCGCGAGGTGTTTGTCCTCCGGCCCATTGAGAGCGCAGAGGGCATGCAGCCCAAGGTGAGGAAAGTGAAATGCGGCGGCTGACGAGCAGTACGCGATTCAGAGCGCCAACTTCCGCTTCATCGGTTAAAATCATCGCACTGTATCATCTAGACTATTATATGCATCGCGCTTCCCGCGGCGCTCGAAGCACATGTGTGGTCGTTGGAGTGGGTCCGAGGCGCAAGGTGTAGGACGTGTAGGGGCAAGGTGTAGGACGACGGCGTACGAGTGGACGATGGGACGAGGGGTGTGGGTAATTCAACAGGGGATCAGTCCCGAAACTTGTAATTTGAAAGAGTAATAATCAGACCCTACTGGTAGGTTGTTTATGACGGAAACACGGATCCAGAATGTTTCATGTCGTAGGGGGCGCAGACATGTAAAGGTTGGGTTGAGTGACACTGTAGACACCATCTTGCTCTCTTGACCTCCTTCTCTCTTCCTCTCTTCATCTCTTCAATCAACAACAAGGCCTCAATCTACTTTCAACTCGTCTCTTGCCCTCCTCGCCGATCCCCGCCGACAAGATGGGCCAGGGCATCTTCGGCGACAAGTCAATCTACGTCCTCCGACAGGGCTTCTCCACTCGAGAACTCCACTCAGTCCTCAACATGATCCGCGTAAGCTCGCCTTCCTTCGTCCCTCTCACACCTCTGGCACGTTGACACCAGGACAATGGAGGCACAACCGTCGCAGACCCCATGGTCGATCGCCTTACCCACATCATCGTCCGCGTCCCCGACAGCATACCCAGGCGACGTGACCTCATACAACCCGTCCACCTACTCCCTCTCCCCGACCGAGTGGGACTCTGGGACTTTGACCACATTGTGTCTGCATTTACACTCGTAAACGGCGCGGCACGATTCAAGAGTTCTGGCCGCGAACGCCTCGTCTTCGTTCTACAGGAGGGCTGGCTGTCCGAAAGCATCGCCCGAGGGCGTGCCCTGGACCACCAGGACGACGACTACGCCGGCTGGCTTGTCCGGTACATTTCCACCCATTCAAGGCTGACCAGCAGCGGTAAACTGATCGAACGCGACCCCCGCAAGCGGAACCAGCCTGACCCGACCGCGCCGCACGAACGCTACGGTGCGGCGCCGTTCGACGCGCGCAGTGTTCGCCCTACGTGGGATGAGTACTACGAGCGGCGCAGTCCCGAGCGCGGCCGCGCACATTCACCCCCTCGCCGCGGCAGCGACAACGGCTGGGCGCGGCGCGAGAGCGACCCCCCGCGCCCCCTTCGCAGCACGTCGTCGATTGCGGGTGACGCACCTGCTCTAACCGAGGGACGGCGGATGACGCTCCGCAACCACCTCACCGGGATGATGTTCGCGCCGAGACCCACCGAACCCGAACAACACCGCACGGACATGCCGCCCGAAAACAATGCTGCATCTGGGTCACTTTCGCTCGCCGACATCTTGCGGCCAGGGCACGCGTCGCCTGCTGCCGCCGACAGAGAGGGGATCGACACGGCAGCGTACGCCGCCGACCTCCTCCACGGCCTCGACTCGCTCCCTGCAGACCGGATGGAGCGCCTTGAGCGCATGGGTGACAGGCAGGCACCTCAGCTCGCCCCCCTGCACGCCACCACTGCCAACGAGGCCAGTGCTGTCCGCCCCGCAGAGGACGCCAGCGCACACACCGTGGTGTCACCCGCTCAGCCCCGATTGTCACCCACAGGTGTCCCCAAGAAGCGCAAGCGCGTCACTTTGGTCACTACCGTCAAGACCGAGCCTGTCGACATTGACCGTGCACCAACCCAAGACTTCCCTCTTGGCCCTCCCACTCCCAACTCCCCACAGGCCCAGCCTCCAGTCACCCAGGCCCCTGCACCGACAATGCGCCAAGCCACCTGGTCGCCAGCCCAACCAGAGGAAGCTCGTCCCGGACCCTCGTCGAGGACGTCCTCTGCACAGCCGGCAGGGGCACGAGCTGCCTCCTCGACATCCTCCGACTCGCTCTCTGCGCCTCCTCCTTCGCCGCCGCCGCAGCCGGCGCCTCCAACACGCCATGTCGCCAGACGCACCAGACCTTCGCTTAACTCGTACACGGGGCCCTCACCTCCCGCCTCTGCTGTGGCGCAGGCCCAGCCACCGCCACCCCCAGGGACATCTACAGCGGACTCGGCGCCGTCAACACCGGCTGCACGAGCACCGGCTGTCCTCGTGCAGCCTTCCGTGCCCTCCGCCGTACCTTCTGCGCCAGCCCCGGCCCCAGCACCCCCGGCCTCAGCGCCACACGCTCCATTCCCCACCTCCAGCAACCCAACAGGTGTGTTAGCCCGTCACCAGCCCCTTCCGCTCGACTTCTTCGTCGAGGACAACGATGACGGGGAAGGCGAGGGCGTCAAGGATCTTATCACGGTACGTGTGCACCACTCCTCCCAGCTAACACGCAGGGCCAGGGCGGCGGCGTCCTCGCGCCAGCCGAGTCGGCGCGCTTCATCGTTCTTCTGCTGGAGAAAGGCGAAGCCCCGACAACACAGGTGCAGCGTGACATGGTGGCGAAGAGGGGCGTGCACATGTGTGCGCTCGTCGTCTCGATGCAGTGGGTTATCGACTGTGTCGTCCTTAGACGCAAGCTCCTCGACCCCATGCCCTACCTCGTTCCAACGGGCACACCCGCTCCCGCCCCGCGACGCGCGCGGTCGCACTCCGCCGGCTCGGCCGACACGCCACTGAGCCGCAAGCGCGCGCGCATCCCCGCTCCTGGTCCCAGCAATGCGCCCGCTCCCGCCCCCGCCCCCGCTCCCGACTCCGAGGACGAGGACAGCGACTACGACGAGAGATCGGACGACGATGCCGAGCTGCAAGACGTCTCGGAGCGCGATTCGCGCAACGTCATCCGCCTCATCGCGCTGCTCAAGGACTGGGACGGCGAGGGCGGCAAGATGGTCTTCATCCAGCGCTGCGTGAGTTGTTATGTTGCGCCAGCTAACCCCAGGGTGTGCCCAACGCATCCAACCTGTACAAGCGGCACAAGGTGTATATTCACAAGCGCGTGCCCGGCCTCGAGCGGCACAGCCGGCCGGGACGGAAGAAGAAGGTGGTGTAGGTATAGACACCTGGCTCCAATCTTCGCATGCTCGCATTGCATTGTATGTACTCCGTGCTCACATCGCCTCACTGCGCCAACCTCGAACCACCTCCGCCGCCGTCGCCGGAACACTCGACAGGGGTGCTGCGTGACGTCCAGAACGAACACGTTGCACGCCGCCGAACCTCGTGCCGACCGTGCGGGCTTTCTCGCCCTTCAATCACCTGTTTGCTGACCCCCCCGTGCTGCTCGTCCTCCTTTGCTCACCCCACGCTACCATCCCTCATCCCTCGCCGCTCTGTTCTCTCCCCTTGGCCTCTTCCCCCTCTCCCTCACCCACCACCTCTGCACCTCCTCTCGCCTCCCACTCCACCCCCACGCGCTCACACGCTGCTCGCACCTCGTCCGATCCACTGATCCGCCCTGATGCTCTGACTTTCACCTCGCACCGCGCACAGACCTCGCTCTCGCCCCTCGTCGTCGCATCCGCAGGCGCGCGTGCGCACGGAGCACGAGCAGGGGCAGTCTGCAGACTGCGCAGTCGCCGCGTCCAAGCAGCCCTGCACCTTATTTCTCACGCCCCGAGGCCCGTGCGCTGCCGCGGCGGATGGTCGACTCACCCGCCAGCCACCTGTCTTCCCCGCCTTCCCTCTGTTCCACTGCTCCCTGGGCGCGTCATATAACGCGGGGGAGCGGCATTCCTCTCTTCACTTCATCCGCTTCATCCTCTTCTTCCTCGCGCTCGCTCACTCCCCTGTGCTCACCGCGCTCTTGTACAGCTCGCGCGCTCTCACCCCTCCTTCCACACTGCCAAACAGCACTCCACAAACCCCCTCTGCACCCTACACACCGTCCGCCTCTCTGGCTTTGCACCCACACCCACCGGCTACGCGTCGCCACACCGTCTGTTCTCAACCACCATCACCACACCCCCTCTCCACCCCCTCTCACCCAAAGCGACCATGTCCCAGCAGCCGTGGCCACCCTTTTCGTGGGGCACTCCCTCGCCGCAGCCCCAGCACCAGCCTAGAGCCGAGCAAGGTCGTCGAAGGGCCCAGCCAGGCCAGCCGAGCCACCAGCCAAGAACCCAGCAGCAGCAGCCGCAGTCGCAGCCTCCCCGGCAGCCGCCGCACGACCTCAACCGCTCGACCGCGTTCGTCCCGCGCACGTCCTCGACTTCGAGGCCCGTGCACACCCAGCAGCCGACTCTCCCCCCTTTCCACCCATCCACTGTGCCCGTTGCTGGCCCTGCGGCTGAGCTGCCGCGCGACGCGTACGGAGACTGGTGCACCGACTACCAAGCGCCAAAGCCCAGCGGCCCTTCGCGCATGCTCATGCACGATCCCTTCTACGTCCAGCATGCTGGCGTGGACGAGGCGACCGTCCAGGACGTCGAGCGTCGACTGATGGTAAGTTAACGACCTTCCCTCAAGAGCTGATTACAGGCCCTCGGCGCCCCCATCATCGACCACCCCGAGTCCGGTCCGGGACGGGTGTCGAGGAAAGTCGGCGATACCACCTGCCTCCCCCACACCAGTCTCCCCGGGTACGTCCTCGTTTTTCCGCAGCACAACAAGCTTGTCCGCCGTTACCATGTCTACGACTGGGACAACGAGTCCCACTGGGTCAAGGAGGAAGCCGACGTCCCCCCGAGCCAGCGCAAGCGCAAAGAGCTGCTGGACTGCGTCCTTGACATCGAGAAGGAGGAGGAGAGCCAGATCACCCGCCGCGCCGTCGCACCCCGCCTCGACCAGCTTGACTGCGAGGCGTTCGTGTCCCTCTACGGTCGCTTTACCGGCACGATGAGTGAGAAGTCGTCGCCTGGCACCACCGACGCCCGTCAGTGGCTCGAGGGCACGGGAACGGGCCATAAGTTCAGGATCTTCGACGTCGCCTGGCTGGAAGTGTTCGAGAGCCAGCAGCCCAGGTCTACGGCGCTGTTCTTCGACGGCCGTGGCTTCGAGATTGTGTGAGTACAGTACAGCTGTTGGCTTGGGCTGATGCCAGTGGCCGCTGGGTCCCGCCTCGTGTCAAAGCCATGGAGTGTGGCGAGGTGCTGGTCAACTCGTGCGAGGCTCAGCAGACAGCTGCTACGGAAAGCCCCAAGGCCGCGCCTCAAACGCCGCCGACACCACCTACGGTTACCCTGTCGGCGACACCAACCAGACCAACCCCACCAACGCCGTTCACCTCCCCACCACCACAACCAGCGCCGCCGGTGCAATCTATGGGCCTGGCAACCGCCGCAGCTCTGGGTCACGGTGCCGCGTCATCGACGGCGGTCGCCACGATCCCTGCTGCCGCCGAACAACCGTTGACTCCCACCTCCCCACTCAAAGGAATGGAGATCAATCTCTCACCCCCACGCCCCGCCGTGCCCTCGCACGTTAGAAGTCCAACTCGCGTCTCCCCTCTGGGCGTCGACAACCAGGACGAGGCGGGTGGGCGCACACCGGCCACAAGCCCCCTCCGAACCGAGGTCCCAGCCACACCTGAGGCTCGTGCGGAGGACATCAGCGAAGAAGGGTCGCAGGAGCCACACCCCCACCCTCTCAACTCTCCACAGCTCGACGCTGCGCATCCCCTTTCCACACCTGAAGGATTGCCAGAGCTCTCGCACCGCATCCTTGACTCTTACGATGGGCTGTGGCCCATGGGAGACGTCGAGATACCACCCGAGATGGTTCACACCAACATGGCCCACAAGAACAGTTACCCCTTACCCGCCTCACTCAACAAGACCGCCCTCGTCCACTCTGCTATCGAGGCTGAGGACAAGGAGATAGCGATCAAGGGCAGCGCGGCGGCGGCCATCGAGGAGGTTGCGCCAATGGACGTCGACGAGACGCCTGGCTCTCCAGGCTCCACCACCGCAGAGCTGCTTGCCACCGGCAGAGATGAGGACGTCGATGGGGAGGAAGCATGTATGGAGGAGCAGCCGACGGCCGACGCCGAGACCAACTCCGAGTCTGAGACCAACGCCGAGACCAACCCCGACGCCGACGTTGATGCCGATGCCGACGTTGACGCTGATGCCGACGTTGATGCCGATGCCGCCACCTTCGCCAGCACGAACACCACCCCAATCACCACTGCTGCAACACCCGCTCCGTCACTTCCCAAGATCTTCGTGTCACCCATTGGCCCCTTCAACATCGTCCTTGTGGGCATGTCCAACCACCAGCGCCACTTGTGCGAGGTAAGTCAGCCCTTGAACTCGCTAATTCAGATTCACGGAGCGCGCATCGTGTCCTTCTTCCACGAGGCGCACTTGGCGGTTGTCGACCTCGACTCCGATGCAGGCAAGACGACGGCTGATTACCCCGATCTCTTCCTCCAAGAGAACGAGTTTTACCGCCCATTCCCCATTCCCGTGATCAACTCCGAATGGATCCGCCAGAGCATCTTCAAGGGGTCGTCTCTCGACTGGAAGACGTTCCTGCTGAAACCGTTATCTCTCGAGCCAGCACTTCCAACCCCCCCACTCTCCACCAAACCATTTCCTCCAACCGCACCGAGTCACAGGGCCGCGAAGAAGACGAGCAAGCGTAAGCGGGAGCCTTCCAGCGAGACCAAGGCAGGGAAGCGTAAGCCCGAGGCGCCGCGTAAAGTGGTCCGTCCCAGCTCCAAAGCCGAAGCCGAGAGAGGCGACGCAGGGCCCGGCCCATCCACCCTTCACTTCCAGCGCCGAGCTCAACGCGCCGTCAACTATCGCGATGTTGACTCCGACGTGTCGGAACCAGCGAGCACGGATGACGAGAAGGACCCCTTGGATGTCATCTCAGAGCCATGGAACGGCAGGGGGCTTCCCGCACCTCACGGGGAAGACGTAGAGCCCGAGTGGAAGAAGCCTTTGCACCGCGCCGCCACCTTCGCCATGATCAAGGAGATCAACGACATGCCCGACAAGTCGGACATCACCGAACGAGCCTTCCTCAGCCAAAAGTTTGGAACGGTAACGTTCTGTAGTATTTGTCGCTGACAGACTAGACTGAGGGACAACTTGGTGGTACAACTATCCGAAACCACTACGGGTGGTATGTCAACCGCAAATGTGGACCCGAATGGCGCAAGAGGACCTTCGGTGGCGGTATCCGTTTCCATGCCGCCGGACCAGCCGTTCTGGCAGCCGATGTTCTAGAGCCGGAGTGGAAACTAGACTCCCACAAACTGGCGGTTGCCGAAATGGTCGCAGCCATCGGCTCCTTCGCTGGGCCGATCGAGGACTCACTGTATGGCTGGTGCAACAAGCGAAAGTTTGGCCCCACCGTGAGTCGTGCTGCGTACAGTAGGCGACGGGAGTGCTGATTACAGTACCTCAACGGCCAGTACCTCCTGGGGATGTACAAAACCTATCTCAAGGAACGCATTCTCAACTTGGACAACATGTTCCTCCACGCAATGGGTCGGCGCGCACAGACTGAGCCCTCCCTCGCTTCGTAGAAACCTTGCACTGTGCGTTGTATTGATCTGTGCAGATGTACATGTCTTTGTGCAACTACACTCTATGCCCAGCTCCCGCGCACCTCGCCCTTGCCGACGAGCCGCCACCCCCACCGGTCCTCGCCGAGCGCCATCTCCTTGTCGTCCCCCTCGTTGGTCTCAATCCCAAAGAACGGCGCGATACTGATACGCACGACGCCCTTGAACATGTCAAGGAGCTTGGGGCGCAGCACGTCACCGGTCTGCACAAAGTCGGGGCTGGCGTTGAACTCGAGCAGCGTGACATCGGGCACGGCGAGCAACGCGGCGTCGGCGGGGTGCGAAAGGAGGAGGTCGACGCCGAAGATCTGGGGTGAGTCGCGGGGGTGGCGTAGGGTGAGGTGGGAGGGTTGGAGAGGGGGGGTGAAAGGGGTGGTGTGGGGGGACTCACCTCGAACGCATTCTCCATAAGCTGAAAGTTGAAGCTCCCGCACTCGGCACCAGCCTTGACGGCCTCGGCCACCACCTCGCCGACCTTGGCGAACGTGCCCTCGAGCCACGCCTTGTCGACCGTGCCCACGGACTCGTACCCCTCGGAGCGCTTGAGAGCGGTGCACCCCTCGAGGTCCCAGAACAGCCGCACGAGGTCGTCCTGCTCGACGGGGGCGCCGAACCCGTCCGTCTGGAGACACGTGTTCGTCAGGTGCGGGCGCAGGTCAACCTCCCCCTCGAGGGTGCGCGGAGCGGTGTATGGCTGCCCGGAGAAGAGGGCGAGCATCGTGTGCGCGAGGTGCACAGTGTACGCGCCGGTGACGAGGACGTAGGCTCTGAGGTGGAACTGGAGTCAGGGCTGAGCGAGGCGAGCCGCGCCCCGGCCCCCAGGCCTCCGGAGGGAAGGGGCGCCGGAGGCGTCGGAAGGAATGGAACACACCTTCTGCCCCAACAACGCGTCGTCGGTGCCCTCGTGCAGGTCGAAGAGAACGGGGCGGGGGACGTATTCCTGTCGTCAGCTCACAGCGCGATGCCAGCTGATCAAGACCAAGAGCCTACCTGGATCACAAAGTGTCTCATGTGCGAGGTGAGGATGGCCGTGCCGCCCTCCTCGTCCTCGTCCTCGGCATCGAGGTCGATCTCGCCCGTCCGGCGCGCGAGCTCCTCCTCGTCCTCCTCGTCCGAGCTTGGCGGCTCGAACTCCTCAAAGATCGCGCGGCTGGGGTCAGCCTCCGCTCTCTCCTCCCTCCTTCTCTCCGATCGGCCCAGCCTCGCGCGACTCACAGCTCGTCCTCGGTGCTGAACAGCCTGATCCCCTGCCCCCGCTCCGCAAACCCTGGCTTGAGGATAAACCACCCGCGCTCGCCCTCCTCCCGCCCCTCGTTCGCCTGCATCACCGCGTCCAGCTCGTACAGGTCGTCCATGAGGAGCTCGTCGAGCTCGTCCGCAAACTGGATGTCCAGCACCCAGCCCTTGGGCATGCCCGTTTCTAAAGCGCTCCGGAGCCCCCGGTGGTCGCACTTGGCGAGGTACTCGACCACGGTCGTGTGCAGCTGGTGCTTGCGGATGAGCGCCTTGCGGTACACGTAGGAGGAGAGGAGGAGGCGCGGGTCGTGCCGCGGCCGGTCGAAGGAGAGAAGGTCGTAGTCGGCCCTGTGGTCAGATCAGGAGAAAGAGAGCTCACCATTGCAGCTGCGGCGGCGCGTCGTCCGAGGGCAGCTCGGACGTCATGGCCAACGCCGGGAGGACCGCGACGAGCGCGCGCTCGAGCAGCGACTGGGTGTAGGGCGAGGGAAAGTTGACAAAGGCCGTGAGCGGCCCGGAGGCGCGTGCGTCCGCACTGTCCGCGGGCATGGCTGCAGACGAGGTCAAGGGTGCTGATGAGGTGAGATCTGGCTCACGTTGGAACTTTCCGCCAAGGCCCAAGGTGGAGGCGGAACCAAATTTTGCCACCCAACGTCACAATTTCTGTCCACTGTCAACAACACTCCACCCACTACACCATGCCTCGTCTCACAAAGGCGCAGAAGGAAGCGCGCGGGGGCCAGCCCAAGCCCAGCGGCAAGCCACAGGGCAAGGGCTTCAAGGTCGGCCCGTCGCATGCGCCGCGCAACGCGTACCTCGGCAAGGGTGAGNGCCGAGCTCATCGCCGCCGCCAAGGTCAAGCAGCAGTACGCGAAGGTGCTCGCGAAGGAGGGGATGCAGTCCGTCCGCGTGGGCGGGAAGGGGGGCGTGAGTGCGCGCGGCGCGCTGCCGGACGCCGGGAGGAGCACGGCCAAGGGCAAGGGCAAGGCGGACGAGGCGGAGGACGCGGAGACGGCGCGCCTCGAGCGCCGGATGGCGGCGGCGATGGCGGACGCGGACGACGCCAGCGGGAGCGGCTCAGACGACTCGGACTCGGACAGCGACGCCGAGGACGAGGCGGCGCGCGCGGCCGCGCGCAGGCGCCAGGCGGTGCGGGAGGCGGACGAGGCGCGCGCCGAGCGGCGGGAACGCAAGGCCTTCGAGCGCGGGAAGACGGGCACAGAGAAGGCGTTCCGCCCCGGCCGCCGCCCAATAGCGCCCCCGAAGAAGGAGAAGCGGGCGGTGCGCGCCCTCTCCCCGCCCAAGGTCGAGCCGCGCGAGGGCCGCCTCCGCGACCTCAAGCGCGAGGCCTATGGCCAGCGCCACACCGGCCGCGCGGGCGGCCAGCCCCGCATGGGCGCGCGCATGGACGTGCTGCTCGAGAAGATCCGCCGCTCCAAGTAATGTATGCATATCTGTATCTCTGCTAGCGGGCGCGCGCGCTCGCGCTGACCGCCTCGCCGGGGGGCACGTTGACGAAGCTGTAGCTCTCGGCGCGCTCTCTGCTCTCCTTTGGGGAGGGGCTGCGCCTCCCCTCCGGCACGCGCCGGGGACTCGAGGGCGGGCTGCGCGCCGACGGGTCCGGCGTGCCCCGCCGGCTCACGGGCGGCGTGGAGGGCTTGGGCCGGCGGCGGAACCAGCGCGCCCACCCGCCCGCGAGCCGCGCCTCCTCCCGCGCGCGCTCCTCGCGCCGCCGCTCGAACGCTGCCCGGTAGCGCTTGTATCCTTCCTCGAAGTGGCTGTCGACGCGGGACGAGAAGATGAGCTCGCCGCGCGGATTGGACGACGGCGGGATCTGCGCCATCACCTGCTGGCCGTGGGAGACGCGGCGGCCCTTGGGCCCCGGGGCTTTGGCGGGCGCGGCACGCAGCGGCGCGGGCGACGGCTTGAGCGACGCCGGGAGCGGCAGGTGCGAGAGGATGCTGTACCATGTCGTCGGGGGGCGGCGGACGTTCAGGTACATGTTGAGTGGGCGCAGGGCCTTGTTGCTGTGCGTGATGTACGAGTGGGCGTAGCGGATCTTGTCGTCGTGCATGCCCGACGCGAAGAAGAGGGTGAGGGTTATCGTGACGACGGCGACGGCGGC
>JAMALN010000828.1:0-17306 GCA_023630115.1 Cutaneotrichosporon sp. PK4640 | reverse complement strand
TCGCCGCTGATCCGGTCAATGTCGTCGGGGTGGACGACGGCGACGCAGTCGCGCGACGCCGACGCGAGGCGCGTGCGCGACTCGTTGCGCTTCTTTGCAGCCGGGGGGAGGGGGAACACGAGGCGCGGCGGCGGGTCCACGAGCGACGTGCACGAGTGCGCGCCGCGCGGCTGGTGTGTCCGCCCCGGCCGCTGGATGTACACGGAGCTGCGCTTGCGGGGCGGCGCGATCTGCGGCGGCGCGCGCCCCACGGCCGCGAGCACGCCCGCGAGGGGCGCGTGGTCCCCGTCCCCGCGCATGCGGTGGGCGAACGCCACCTCGTGCCCGTCGAACACGAACAGCCCGCCCATCTGCGCGCGGTTGCCCGAGCGCAGGCCGATGCGCGCGGCGCCCATGAACAGGTCCTTTGCGCGGGTCAGGTGGAACCCCTTCGCGCCCTTGGGCACGAGGCCGAGCACGTCGTGCAGCCGCCGCGAGGGGTCCGTGTACACCGCGAACGGGCACTGGAGGTGCTGCCTGAACCCGCAGATCATGGTGGCCGCGCCGTGCCCGATGAAGACGACGCGCGCGTGCGCGCGCGTCAGGAGCGGCGGGGTGAGCGCCGCGATCAGCTCGCGGAGGTACGCTGCGCAGGAGGGCGAGAGCCAGTGCCGGACGAAGACGACGAGCGTGCGGGGCGACGCGAGGAGGTCGCCGAAGCGGAGGGGGCGGCCGGCCTCGTCGCGCAGCTCGAGCTCGGCGGCGTACGCGATCGTCGCGGCGCTGAGGGGGTTCAGGGCGGCGGTGGAGCGCATCGCGGGGCGGGCGCGGACGTCGCACGCCGAGGGCGACGCCGGAAACACGGGCACCGACTCGGCCGCCTGCCCGCCGTACACGCTCGTCGTGGGGGTTTCGGGCCAGTCGCCGGACGAGGAGGAGGAGGAGGACGCGGAGCGCGTGCGCGCCAGCGGCGCGGGGTCCGTGACGCGGCGCGGCGGGCGCGGCGGGAGGTGCGCGGCGCGCCCCTCGGGCACGGCGTGCAGGTTGGTGCAGGAGGCGAAGGAGGGTTCTGTTGCGCGGCGCAGGGCGGGCGGCGGGCCGGGGTGCGAGCCGCGCCTGCGCGAACTGGAGCTGGGGGGCTCCTCGGGGACCGCGCCGAGGGTGCTCGCCACTCCGAGCTTGTGGCAGTGCTCCTGCACGCGGACGAGGAGCTCGAGGCTCTCCGTGAGCGTCGGGGGCAGCTTGCGGCCGAGGGAGCGCGGGCGCGCGTGTGGCAGGGTCGGCGGGAGCGGGGGGAGGGGCTGGGCGTGGATCGGGTGGTCCCTGGGCGACGAGTGCGTGGACCACGGGGACGAGTGGGCCGAGTCGGTCGGCGGCGGCGTCGGGAGGCCCGAGGGGATGGTCGCGGGGTGCGCGGGCTGCCCGAGCGCGAGGCCGAGGGCCGGGCCGGGGCGCGTGCCCCCCGCCGGGACCTGGGGGAGGGGGCGGTGGGCGCGCATGATGACCTCGGGCGACTCGGGGAGGGCGGGGGAGAGCTCGGGCTCGGCGACGGCGCGGAGGCGCTCGGCCATCTTGCCGGAGATGCTGGGGGGTTCGGGTTTGGAGGCGGACATCTTGGTGTCGCGATCTGCGCGCGTGCCCCACACGTCGGGGGGGAAGATCGAGTCGGCGGAGCTGTGCGAGTACGTCGAGGAGGCCGAGAGGGAGGGCGGCGGGGAGGGGGGGTGCTGGGTGATGGGAGACATCGGTGTTGCTTTATGGCGCGCGCTGTGCTCTGTCGGAACGTCGAGGCACCGTGGCGCACGCTAGTCTCGATCTGAGTGGAATGGGTGTGCAGGGGGGGGAGGGGGCGCAAGCGAGCGCAGCGCTTTATGCTTCGTGCAGTTACCAGTCGCCGTGGGCGGCCCAGTTTTTGGGCGGCACACCACCCGTCGCGGAGGTACGCAGGTGTGCCAGGCCCAGGAACGTCGCAGGACGCAGGACGCAGGATGGGATGCGCACAAAGAGCACTGTGGCGGCGGTGACACACCTCAATGGGCGCGTGAATGGCAATCGCCCATGTGTTGGCATTCAGTTGATCGAGGGTCGGTGCGCCGCAGGAAGCAGCGCAGGGTATGGGGTGCTGGACATTGCGAAATGGGGCGAGGGCAGGCGCGTCCGGCGGCGGGGCGGCGAGGGTGGCGCCGAGGGTGGGGCTGAGTGGCTGGGAGCAGTTGCGCCGTCGACACTCCTGCATGCCGGCTATTGTTGCGCCAGGACGTGCAGGGCGAAGGTTCCAATTGCCATTGTCCAACTCTATTCATGTCCAAGGCACGTCACCGAAGCCCTGCAGGCTCAGAGTCACCATGTTCTGTGCATCTGTGCATCCCACGGACGCGGGTGGGGGCCACAACCTCGGTGCGGCGTGCCTGCCCGTTCTGCCTCGGTCCGTGCGGCGCTGTTCCAGGCTCGGAACGAATATTCTTCTCGGGTCTCGCCGGCGATTCATGCTTATGAGATCTGCGCCATTACTGCATCATCACGCGACGATGCCGTCAATCGACTATGCATGCTCGTGTTTAATATGCGTGGGCGGATCTCATACGCGTCTCAGATACGTCTCATCAATCTCTGGGTGGGGGGATTGTCGATCTGGCGATCTGGCGATCTGCTGATCCTGGGTGGGGGCGACTGGGTGGGGGCCAGATGACGCACCCGACTGGCTACCACTCCTCGGCGTGTCGTACGCGCGGTGTCGTACTTCGACAGCACGCTGGGTCAGGTGCTGCGCCAAACTCTCGGGGCCAGGGGTCTGGCCGCTGCCCTCCTCGACGCCCCGCGGGGCGGGCTTCTACACACGGCTCTTCCGGCTCGCACGACCGTCTGTGTGTCGCCGGAGCCAGAGCGCCCATCTCGCCAGAGTCTCATCTCAGTCGCGTCCCGGCGAACAGCTCGACAAACCAGACGGTCCCAGGTGGCCGCGCACCGGGCCTGCACAGCCTCGAACCTTGTGCGCGTACGTGCGCCGGCGACTAGGTTTCGCCACATGAGGCGGTGCCTAGCTCGGTGAGGCTCGGCAACAAAGCGCGCGTTGCTCGGCTCCGCCAGCCTGCCCTCGCGGTGCTCCGACGTGCAACTACCAATAGCCGGCCTCGCGCGACATATTCAACGCGTGGTCTCGGATCCACGCAAGGGCCCGAGATACCGGCGCGGAAGTCGCGCTGAGCCGCAGGATAGACGCCGGTATTCGGCGCGGAAGGCACGCTGCAGAAGGGTGCGAGTGCGGAAGCCGTGCACCTGGTCGAGCCGGGAGGCAGGGCGTGCCTGGACCAGGAAGCTCTCGAGATTACGACTGAGTGTGGCACCGCCGCTCTGCCGCCCCCTTTGGTGTATGTCAGCTCGGGCCGTGAGGAGGGTGGGTTATTTGCGGCTCTGTCGCAAAACACCGTCGTTCTGGGGCAGCATTTACCGGCATAGGGTTCTACGCTCCTCATGTTCAGCTCTGGAATCATGTGCGATTCCAAGAGGCTGCCCGCCCCTGTCGCGGACCGCAGCGACGATACGGGCCCCGCTGATGGCAGACGGGCTTGGTTGGGGTCGCATGTGACTGTACTTGCATGTGGCGCCTTCCATGTGGACAGCAAGGTCCACGGCCGATGGGCAGTGGTGGGGTACTCAGAGGTACCAATGCGGAGCTGGGGGCATGGTGGCGTCCACCGTGTCGAAGTGTCGAAGGGAGGTGTGGCGCATGACATGTTTCTGGGAATGCGTTGCGTGGCGTCGGATCGGCATATCTTCGCGTCCGAGTGTAACGGCTGCCGAGTCCGGTGGGGGAGGCTTGGCTCGCGCTCGGCCGCGGAGGCTTCTCCGCTGGGTAGACGGCTTGGCGATTGGAGAGTGTGGCCACAGTCACAGTAAGGCTTTCGCCTTGAATCGCTTGGCGATGGGTGAGGGATGCAGTAAGACGTCGAGTAACGCTGGAGAGGGTGGACGTGCAGGAAGACTTTGTAACGCTGACCGGGTGAACTTTTGACTGAGTGGAGCGTGCGCAGGGCGGAGTGGGGAGTGCGCGGGTGAGGCTGTGAGGATTGCGGCTTGGTGGGGATTGCGGCGGTGGATTGATCTAGGCGGATGTCTGAGGATTGGATCTGGCGAGGGTCGGAGGGGTGGGAGGGGACTGGGAGGTGACTGGAGGGGACTGGAGGGGTGGGAGAGGTGCCACGGTGAGGGTGAGGGGTGGGCAGGTGGGGAACGTGAATGCCTTGCAGGGGCATGGGTGGGGAGGTGGAGTGGGCGATCTGTGGCGGCCAGGGACCTCGATGTCAACAAGACCTACGGTAACAAGTTGGCGTCCGGTCAACAAGTCGCGGACGAGATTGACTCGGGCACGTGGAGAGGTGAGACAAATCAGGCGCGCTCGCTAGTGGGGTCCAGTGGGGCCGTGACGGGCTTCTAGACGACGAGAGAGCCAAGGCGGCGAGGTGTGTTTGTCGACAACCCGCGGGGTGGAGTCAATTGTCGCGCTGCAGATCCGTGGCGCCGTCACGGGCGCGCATCAATTGAGCGCAAGGGCGGCGGGAGCTCGAAATTGCTCCATGGCTGATGCTCGACGGAGGAACATTCGGTGCATAAATACATGTTCACAACATACAGGGGGTACGCATGAGACTCGCGCCGCAGCGCTACAGGCCCCGGAAGTCGCCCCACTCCTCCTCGGCGTCGGCGAAACGGCCGTCGGAGCTGTCGGAGGTCAGGTCGATGGCCTCGCGTTCCCGTGGCTGGTGCAGCCACTCGAGGACTTGCGCCGGGGTGACGGAGGTTCCACGCGAGGGTGCGATGTTGGGTTCAGGGGATGAGGAGAGGTGTATGAAGCTCGTCGTACGAGGACGGGCGCGGGACGAGGAGGCGACGGGCTCAGGCGCTGGCTCGGCGGACGGTGCTGCGTCCATGCCGGCGTCGGGAGCCACGGGCGTCCGTGTGCCACGGACAGCGCGGCGTGGGCCGCGTCCCACAACCGGGGTGGGAGTCTTGGTACGACGTGCGGCTGGAGGCTTTGTACGGCGTGCGGTTGGAGGCTTGGCGACGGGAGGTAGCGCTTCCACGCTCGGAACGCGCTCGACTGGAGCAGGGACAGGGGCGGGCAGAGGACGTCCCCGCAGGACGGGTATCTCGATGCAGTCTATGAGCTGCCGGGGGTTGCATGGCGTGAACCTGAACGTCTTCCACGGCGGCTCCACCGGCTCGGGCTCAGGCGAGGAGAACAGCGATTCGGCGAAGATGTCACGCGACGGTGTGGACTCAATGTCCTCAAACCGCCGCTTGCCGAAGCGCGGGCGGTCCGGGCTGGCGGACGACGTGTCGATGAGGATGGGCGAGTCGGCGCGGTTTCCTGAGGGCGGCGCGCGGTGAGAGTCAGAGGGTCCAGGCGTGGAGCCGACGGGCTCGTCGACGTCGACGACGTCACCGTCCACGTCCATGGCGTCCGGAAGAGGGTCCTCGAAGGCAGTGGCGAACGATGCTGCCGAGTCGTGGCGCTCCATCTCGTCGCCGGTGGTGTAGTGGCTATGGAGGGCGGCGGTGCCAGGGGTCGAGGCGACTGTGATGGGACTCTGCGCCGCCCCTAGACCATGTGCGTAGAAGTCGAGCGCAAGGCCGTCCCCATCGCTCTCGTCGACCGTGGGCCGAGGAGCCAGAGCACGGAGACCACCCCGACCCCTTCCACGAGCACGGCCGCGAGGATGGCCACGAGGTGGTGGCTGTGTTGACGTGTCATGTACATCGGGAGGTACGTCGGCCACCGGCGTATGCGCGTGCTCCTCTACCGGTGTACGCGCACCAACCGACGGACGCGCTCTGCTCCCACGCGGCCGTCCTCGAGGACGTCCCCTATGGCGAGGGGCCGGTCCTGTTGACGGGCCAGCGGCATTCCGGGAGTCGTCGAAGACCGCCCACTCCTCGGTCATGAACGACCCGGGATCCGTCTCAAGGTCGCTGGCGGGACGGGCGCTGAGCGAAGAGCGATTGCCACGCGCGCGGCCGCGTGGCTTTCCTCGTGGACGGGGCTGGGTCGACGGGCCTGGCGCGGCGAGACGATTGACGTCTGTTGACTCGGGCACCATCGTCTCCGCCGCGGCTCCAGCGTCAGATGGAGGCTGTGACCCGAGTGACGCCCCTCCTCGGCCCCTGCCACGCCCACGCCCTCGTCCCCGTCCGCGTGATCGTCTTGCCGTTTGGCCTCGAATCTTTGGGGGCTCAAAGTCCGGGTCTACTTCGGCATTGTCGTCAAAGGCGTCAGGGAGAATGTCGCCGGGCGAATTCGAGCGCGAAGGTGACGACGACACAAACTCCGGCTCGCCTTCGGTGGGACCTTGGGCCCCATCGGCGGCAGCCTTGGCCTTCGGTGGCCGCCCGCGCTTCTTCTTCGGAGGCGGCTGAGCCTTGTACCACTTCGAGTCGGGTACGATCCTGTCGAGCGGCTCGAGATTCAACAGGTCACGGCGCCAGACCTCGAGCTCGAAGATGGCGGCAACGTCGAGAGTGCGAAGATCCACGCGCAGCTCACGCACGCAGTGGGCCCCGCCGCTCGGTGGTGGTGGGTAGGCCGGGGTGAACGGGGAGGGAGACCGCGACTCGGCCTGGTCGTCCTCGGGTGGGCCGTCGACTGCAACCCCATTCTCTGTAGATGAGTCTCCTTGGCGCTGAGCAGGGGAGGAGGCGATGGCGGCAGCGACTTGGCTGGCCAGCTGGGTGTCTGGTATCAGGGGTGGTGTGTTCGCGGTGCTGGGAGGTGGTGAGAGGAGGGCGAGCGAGGCTGACGCGTCGCCTCCGGAGGTGGACACGCCGTTGAGGATAAGAGGGACGGAGGGGAGGGAGGTTGAGACGTTGCTGCTGGCGGCTGTTGGCCCATCGGCTCCGGGCCGGTTCGCGGTCGAGTCGCCACCAATCCCATTTGCTGTCGACCCATCCGGCTCATTAAGCGGAGGATCAGGTGTGATGGCAGAGGCCTCGTCGAACAGCGTGCCACCGACCGTGGGCGGGAGTGCAGAGGTAGGCGGAGAAGGTGCGGAAGGGGGTGTCGGCCGACTTGGTGGGTGGGTGTCGGGGGGAAGGTCACCACTCGGTGCTGCCGAGGGCACCGCTTCTCGAGCAGACGACACGGAGTCGTTAGGCAGCGTGAGCTAGAGTGAGCGCGCATCCACATCGCTACGCACCGAAGCAGCTGCCTCGCCAAGGCCGGATGGAGGTTGAGCCGCGGCTTGTTGGGCGGGGACAGCACCCCGTGATGGTACGTCGACGGCAGTGCTCCCCGTTGCTTGAGGGAAGGTCGCCGCGGGCGGCGCCTGTGCGTCTCCAGTGCCATCTGCAGCACCTTTCCCGCCTCCCAGCCCGTCCTTTGCGCCCTCCCGGCGCGACGGGGCACCCTCGCCTCCACCGCCCTCATCATCCACGATGATCGGGCTCCCCCGCTCCCGCTCCCACAGCTTGCGCAGGTCCTCGTCGTCCTCCACCCGCCGCGGGCTGGGCGGGAGCTCGGAGCTGTCGACGATGCGAAAGTCGAAGCGGTGGTAGCTCTTGGGCGTGCGGTAGCGCTCGAGGATGTCCGCGAGCGTGACGAGGTGCGGCGCTTCGCGGAGGTGCGTGAGGAACTCGGCGATGGGCGCGAGGGCGATGCCGCCGACCTTTTCGCTGCTTCTGAATGTCACGGGCGGGGGGAAGCGCGTCATGGCGAGCGCTTCCCGAGATGGAGTTGATGATCTGAGGTTGTGGTGTGAAGTGGAGGTTGGGAGATGTTGGGAGAGGCGTCATTGGTTCAAGGAAGGTCAACACCTCCACATTCAGTGTGCCTGCGGAGCAACTAGGTTCCGCAAACACCACCCAGATGCATCCCCTCCATGCCCTCCATATACCCCTCGCTGCAAGGCCGGAGGTCGTCGCTGAAGCTAGCAAGCTCGAGGGCAATAAAGCCGGCTTAGCTTAGCTTTACAGACAGCTGGTAGGCATGACGAGAGCACGGCTTCACACAACCCTGCAAGCAGTGCCCGTCGCGATCAAGACGCGATCGACGACCTAAGCCTCCAACGCCCTCACCGATGCCGCGTTACCCTCTGCATTTCATGCATCTCAGCTGCAAGCTGTTTAGCTGCTAGGGCCGTCTGATGCTTCAACGCACCATTCACGGACTGAGTTAGGCTTTCCGAGTAACGGACTTCGTAGCATACGCCGTTAGTCCACACCCTTTCATTATGTCCTTCCAAACTGAAGCAAGGTTAACCTTCTATTCTATTAGCAGGCAGAACCCCGTTACTAACCCGCGCCTATGCTGTTCGCCTCCGGCGCGTTCCTGCGAGACAGACCATACTGTACAGCTCAGCCTGCCAACCGTGGAGCGCTGTCCAAGGCACTTGATCGGTGGGAACGTGGAGACTCCACTCGTTCGCTTCGCTTCCCCAGATCCCCAGTGACGGCGTGGGTGACGGTGTGGCGTTGCATCCATACAGCATGCAGACTTCTGGCACTCTGCACCAAGCACATCCTCGTCGCGATCGGCACGCACACGCAGCACACAGCCACGGCGCACGGGCCTCAGGACGCGGAGCAAAAATCAAGGGTTGGGCGGTGAGGAACGCCGCTGGAGTCTGTACACCCTAGGAGACTGAAGTAGAAGCTCGTGGCCTCGAGCTAACCTCGAGGAGGGAGTGTGCTTTCGTCAGCACGTAGGGTGGACGGCAAGGCGCCACGCCGTCCCGGTGGGCTGCGGGTGCTCACACGAGCTTGTGTGCAGCATGTGCAGGACGCACTGTGGAGCAGAACGGAGCCAAATTCCGGGGTCACGCCTCCACCCTGCCAAAAGGGTGGCCAGACTTTCGAATCGGCACCTGCCGTAAGACACGCCCTGTCTTCCGATGCACATCCTCCCATCCTCCTCCTTCGTCGCGCTTCGCATGCTTCGTCTGCTAGTGCAACAGTTCGTGTCTCACACCATTTAACACGCGCCCGAGACGGACGGGAGCCGTCGCATTGGTGGGCACGCGCGAATGTGCGTTCCCCACACGGCTTAGGAACGCACCCGCAATGTTTATAACGGCATACTGGCGCGTGGTTGGTTCCCCGGCGAGCCCGTTATTGCACGTCCAGGAGCTAGGATCAAGTATGTGCCAGGTGCCCGGTGCCCAGGTGCCAGGTGCCCGCCGTGCCAGGTGGTGCACTCCAGGATATTTTGGTTGCCAGGTTGTGAACGGAAAGAGGTCGAAGCGCGTTCTTTAAAGGTCGGCGGTCGGTGCGACGCTCGCGATCTCTTCATCCACCACCACCACTCTCTCTTCAACGGACGTCACTGTCAGCGACAGCGCTGGCGTCCCTTGCCGCATTCGCATTCAATTTCCGAGACAGCTCCGGCAGCGCTCTTCTCCCGCCCCTCTCATTCTCCCGGCATTCTCCAGCCTAGGGTCCGGTCTGCGCTGAGCGCATTACGATCGACCACGCAACCAGCTCTACAACCCAGCTGCAAGCTCCACCAGCGCCACCACGCAGACGGAGACTTTGACGAGATCTGACGCCGCGATCCTCAGCCACGCAGCCAGGTCGTCCCGAGTCCATTCCAGACCGCCCCGTGCCCCGGCTCCGCTGCCGACCACGCGCTAGTCCCGGCCAGAACCTCCCCGCCGGGTCACCAAAATGGGCTTCCTCCCACTTTCGCGCCCTAATAAGAAGGCGCGGTCTCGGGCCTCGATCCACGACCGTCCCACATCTTGGTTTGCACCAGTGCTGCCCGACTGGCTCGACAGCAAGTCTCCTTCGCCCACTCGTCCTCAAAAGCCCCGGAACCGTCGCGCGTCCCGCTCCTTCTCCAAGCGCATCATTGAACGCTGGGCGTCCAACTTTGCCACCACGAACAAGACTGAGCGCACCGTCCCCGGCACCCACCCCATCGGCACTCCGCGTACAAAGAACACTGGCCGCCGCAACATGTCGCCCGAAGCTGTCATGTCGCTTCCGCCCGGGGCGGCTGCGCCCACCCTCGGCCGCGTCCTCGACTACGACCTGAACAACACCGAGTACTTTTCGAGGCCCTCGATCCACTTCGGCACCAACGACTGCGGGCAGTCTACAATCCGGTGCATGAGCATGTCGCTTGATGCGTACATCTCGGGAGCGCATGTTCCCGCGCACAGCAACGTAAGTGTCGTGTTTTGTGTTGGGCCTCGTCTCGGTGTCGTCGTTTGCGGGCATCGGCATATGGTCATGTCCGCTCGATATGGCCATGGATGGAGAATGGGGTACTGCCAAAGAATACGGGGACAGGCACGGGGCCCTGCGGCAAGCATTGAGCTGGCCGAGCCTGGGTGTCTGGAACCAGCGGGACTCTTGGGTGAGGGCGAGGGGGCTCACTTCACCGGGGATCCGGAGAAAGAGAGTGAAGAGGGTTTGGCGAGGTTCTTTGAGGCACAGTGTGGGTGGGGTTAGCACAAGCTGCTTCGATGCCTCAAAGAATGCCCAGGGGTGGAAATTTAGGGGTGGCAGGGAAAGGACGAAAATCCTTCTCCCTGCGCTTCCCTGCCGATTAAGCTGCAGTATCCTTCGGAGCCTTGCGGCCTTGCCCGGGGTGCCCTGCGCCCTCCTTGCGCACAGACGCCACGCCCATCCCACCCCGTCCTTCCCCGCGTGCGCCCCCGAGGGCGTACGCCTACCTTCCCTTTTCGCCTTGGGCCACACCCCATCTGGCTATCACCTACACCCTTGATATTCCTGTAAAGAGGCGCTATTCAATATCATCTTAGTCCGCCACCGTCTAAGTCCCCCCTCCCCACCCAACGAGTGATGGTCCCATCACTACTCGGCACTCCTAGCCTACTGCTGCTCTCTTAGCACTCGCCATCACTCTCTGCTCCTTGCATCTCCATCTCCATCTCTCTCTTCCCACTCCACATCAACACACACAATCTTAATCTTCTGTGGAGCACCGTCCGCTAGAGACGTCATCACAACAACCACCTCCACACACAACTTCTTTGCCCGTGCCCGCAGTCGCACACAGCACACGCAGACCCATCCTCATCCCACACGACCTTCCCCCACGCATCCCTCTTTCCCATTCATTCCATCACTGCTACTCTGCATCCCGACATCGCTAAAAGGGACGACTCGCTTACTCTTCCACCAGTTCCGTCGCCCATCCTCCACCATCATGTCTCGCAACATGGCAGGTGCACCCGCCGTCCCCCCGCGCAGCCACCTCCGCAGCGCCTCTTCGCCTTACACCAAGACGTCTTCCTCCTCCTCCTCCTCCTCCTCTCCCATGGCCTCTGGCCGCAACTCGCCCGACCGCCCCTACGTGCTCGAGGTGGCGCCACCGTCGTCCGACTTTGGCCACACCGCCGAGCCCGTCGAGGAGGTTATCAGCTTCCGCGCCGGACCACAGCGCCAGCTGAGCTACGAGCACCCCGCCCGAGCGACGCACCACAAGCGGGCGAGCTACGACGACCACCGTGATCCCCTCAAGATCCGCGACCAGCGTCCCCCGCGCAAGAGTGCCAGTGGAGTCTACACTCGTACGTCAGGCTGTAACGCACCGACTTAACGCGTGTGACATGTGACCATCGTTACTGACGCGCCAGCTCCCACTTTCCCAGGCCCCGGTGGCCGCCCTTCTCCTTCCAATTCACTCCCGAGCCCAACGCCTTCTACGGCCTCCTTCCAGCCTACCTCGCCGGACGCACACTACTCGTGGCTGCGCCCTCGCACCTTTGCAGGCTTCAAGCGCCTCTCGAGTGACGGAGCCCCGCCCCTCCCACCTCGGCCGACGCAGCTGGCGAACCAGACGAGCCATTACCCCCGTCCTTCGGGGCTCATCTACGCCTCGGTCGCCCCATCCCCACCCGTCTCCGTGCCCTCGACGCCCCGCGTCCCATCGCATGCGTCGCACGGTTCTCGCTCGAGCTACTCGCCGCCCAGCAGCGCCCAGTCGGTCAAGTCCGTGAGCCCACCAGCCACGCCCACGACGCCCATCTCGCTCTCGGCCGAGCGTGGTGTCATCACGATTGCTGGCGAGTCTGTCGACGAGATCCCGCCCCTCGACGTCGACCCCACCCCCAAGTCGTCTCCCCGTCCCGCCCAGATCCCTCTCACTCCTGGCGCTGAGCGCATCGTTCCGCTGTCCCCGAACGCCCCCAAGCGTGCCCGCCGCAAGCCGGTTCCTCGTCTCGATGACGACCTTGCCGAGCGCCTCGAGGCGGTCAAGGTGTAATTATCCCTGCCACCTCCTGTACGCTTAGCTGGCTCTGAGAGCCTCCACTGCCTGTTGTATCATTTCTGTTAATCCCTCGCACAACGGGGACTAGGTCGTCACCTAGGTCAATGCACGTGTTTAATCTCTTGAAGCGATGCTTGGGGTCGGTATTGTGTCAGCCATGCTGTCATGTAGATGAAACCAAGATTTTGCGAGTGGCGGCGGCGATGGAAGTCGGAGATGCGGATGGAACTGTGACGCGTCGCTGAGGTGGGCGTTGCCCTGGAATCCTGCCATCTGCCGTCGCCACGTCACCGAACCCGAAATCACTCTCATCGCATCGACGGGGTTGGCTGTCTTTTACACTCTTCCCATCTCATCATGAGGCTCTCGTTCAAGATCCCAGCTGCCCTCTTGGGTCTTGCCGCCCTCGTTACCGCGTCCAACGTGGTCGAGCTCGACTCCAAGAACTTTGACAAGGTATGTCGCTTCCTTCCTTCTGACGGACCGTGACAGGGTGTCGACCTCCACCTTGCTCGTTCACCTCAGCACTTGAGCTTCGAAGTCGTCCTTGTTGAGCTGACATCTAGCTCATTGGCAAGGACAAGCCCGCCCTTGTCGAGTTGTGAGTGCTCATGACTGCTATACCGCCGAGGAATGTGTACTGACGCCCAGCTTCGCTCCGTACGTACTCACCTAACTACCCTTCCTTGCTGACCAAGCAGCTGGTGCGGCCACTGCAAGAACCGTGAGCGCACCTCTGGTTATCCCACTAACGCGCAGTCGCCCCCGTCTACGAGCAGCTTGCCGATGCCTTCGACACTGACAAGGTGATCATCGCCAAGACCGACGCCGACGGTGTCGGCCGCGAGCTCGGCTCGCGCTTCGAGGTCAAGGGATACCCCAGTTCGTTACCAGCTAATGAGATACTGCAGTTAGCTGACACCAGCCCTCAAGTGGTTCCCCGCTGGCTCGCTCGAGCCCGAGGAGTACAACTCGGGCCGCGACCTCGACTCGCTCGTCGCCTTTGTCCAGGAGAACTCGGGTGTCAAGTCGAACATCAAGCCCCCTCCCCCTCCCGCTGCTCAGATCCTCGACGGGCGCAACTTTGATGACGTCGTCGACGGCTCAAAGAACGTCCTCGTCGCCTTCACTGCCCCCTGGTGCGGTCACTGCAAGAACATGAAGCCCGCGTACGAGAAGGTCGCCCTCGCGTTCGCCGCCGAGCCCGACGTCATCGTCGCGCAGGTCAACGCCGACGACATGTCCAACAAGCCCATCGCGCAGCGCTACGAGGTCCGCTCGTTCCCCACCATCAAGTTCTTCCCCAAGGGCTCCAAGGAGCCCGTCGCGTACTCCTCGGGCCGCAGCGAGCAGCAGTTTGTCGACGTAAGCTGAATTGCTTGAACCAGCTGACACCAGTTCCTCAACGAGAACTGTGGCACCCACCGCACCCCCTCGGGCCTCCTGAACGACCTCGCCGGCAAGATCCACGAGCTCGACGTCCTCGCCCAGAGATACTGGGCCGAGCTCCCCAGCCGTGAGGAGGTGTACAACAACGCCAAGGCGTACGTTACCGCCCAGTCGACCGACGTCGACGCGCGTATCCGCACCGCCGCGTCGTACTACGTCAAGGCCATGGAGCGCATCAAGGCCAAGGGCGACGCCTGGCTCGCCAAGGAGCAAACCCGGTGAGTCACCGCGCCTTGAGTACTTCTGACTTCAGCCTCTCCAACCTCCTCGCATCGCCCTCGCTCGCCCCCACCAAGCTCGACGAGATCAAGGTCAAGTTCAACATTCTGAGCGCGTTCGTCGCCCAGAAGGCCGAGGAGATCAAGAACGACCTCTTCGAGGAGAGCCAGCAGGTTGTGGGCAAGGCCAAGGGCGAGCTCTAAGCGTCCTGGCCGCTCTGTAGAAAACGGCTGCATCTTGATGCATCTGCTGAATGAGACTTTCTAATCGGTGCCTCAATTTGTAATGTTGATTAGGTGAGGTCATCGAGCATTTGAATTGCCACGTGTGCGGATCCTGCTTGCGCGTCGCCATTCCAGCCAACGCTTGTTGCTGCTCCTCCAACATCACTTGCTCGTCTGTCAATCCCATCTTCCACCTCAACCACTCACCATGACTTCCACTCCCTCAAAGGAGAAGGAGACTTCCGCCGCTCCCGCCGTCGACGCCAAGGAGACCAAGCCCGAGCCCGCTCCACCAGTGCTCTCCGTTGAGGATGGTGAGCTGTTGCAGCACTCCTCCAGCTGACCGCAGAAGTCCTCAACAACATCACCCTCATCGGCAGGGCAGTGACGACCGCCGAGCCACGGTTTACGACGCGTGTCCTGCGCACTCTGACGCACCTGCGCAAGAAGCTCACCAAGCCTGCGCTCAAGGACGTGCTCGACCGCGCCTTCCCCAAGGGCTGTACGTCACTCCCACCCACCATCCCCTCTCCCCGCCGTCACCTACCGCCGCTGTCCCTCCCTCCAACAACGCTAACACACAGCCAAGACGGGGCAGCAGCTTATCGCGTCCTCGATCTTTGGGCTCTTGCCAGAGCCCCCCGCCAAGGACGAGTCGATGGAGGTGGACGAGGCCCCCAAGGAGGAGAAGGAGGGCGAGAGCTCGACGCCCGCCCCCGCCCCCGCGAAGAAGTACACTGCGCCGGTGGACAGCGCGACGCAGGACCTCATCCCCGAGGGCGTCGTCTACCTCCGCCTCCTGCTCATCTTGGCGGCCCTCGACGCCGGCAAGGTCGCCGAGGCGGGCGCGTTCGCCAAGGAGACCACCGAGCTCATCCAGGCCGCGAACCGCCGCACCATGGACCAGATCGCCGCCAAGGTCTACTTCTACCTCGCGCGCACGTACGAGCTGCAGGGCCGCCTCGCCGAGCTCCGCCCGTGAGTGAGCGAAGGGTTACTCAACTGACAGCAGCACGCTCCTCGCCGTGCGCCAGTCGGCCCACCTCCGCAAGGACGAGAACCTCGAGATCACCGTCGTCAACCTCCTCCTCCGCTCCTACCTCCAGTCCAACTTATACGACCAGGCGGACAAGCTGCTCTCCAAGATTGAGATGCCCACGTCGAGCAACACGGCCCAGACGGCCCGCTGGTACTTCTACACTGCGCGCCTGCGTGCCGTGCAGCTCAACTACGCTGGCGCCGCCGACCTTCTCCTCACGGCCATCCGCCGCGCGCCCAAGGACGAGGTTGCGCCAGGATTTGTGCAGATTGTGAGCTTGATGAAGTTCGTTCGTAGCTGACAGCAGATCCACAAGTTCTACATCGTCACCGAGATGCTCACCGGCCGCATCCCCGACCGCGCCATGTTCCGCCGGCCCGTGCTGCAGCACGCCCTCCTCCCCTACTTCCAGATCGTGCAGGGTGAGCTACCCCGTTCTCATTGACAAGCTGACATCAGCCGTCCGCGTTGGCGACGTCGCGGCGTTCCAGCGCGCGTTTACGACTCACGAGCAGGCGTTCCTCGCCGACTCGACCCACTTCCTCATCTTACGTCTGCGGCATTTCGTCATCCGCACCGCGCTGCGGACAATCACGCTGGCATACTCGCGCATCTCGCTGCGCGACGTGTGCCTCAAGCTCGGCCTCGACTCGGAGGAGGACACCGAGTACATTGTGGCCAAGGCGATCAAGGACCGTGTGATTGACGCGACGATCGACCACAAGGGCGGGTTCATGCAGTCCAAGGTCAAGAAGGACATCTACGAGACGGACGAGCCGCAGCAGCAGATTGCGCAGCGCCTCAAGTACGCGCTCGAGATGCACAACGACGCGCTGCAGGGCATGCGCTTTGCGGCCAACGTGCACCGCAAGGAGCTCGAGACGGCGGCCGACGCGCGCGAGCGCGACCGCGAGATTGCCCAGTTGATCCAGGAGACCGAGGACGACCTCGACGACCTGTAGGAGTGTGTTTGTGTTCTAGAAGTATGCATGGCGAGTGACAACAGTACGGGCTGGGTGTGTATTAGATGCCGTCGGTGCGCCACGGCGTCGTGGTCCCGCTCGCGGCGGGCGTCGTGCCCCCCGATGCGGCCTCGGCCGCCTCGCGCTCGAGGCGCTCGCGCTCCTCGCGCTCCTCCATCTCGACGACCTCAATGTCGAGGGGGTACGTGAGGATGGCCGCGATGCCGGAGAGGAGGTTGAGCTGCACGCCCGTCTCGTGCATCGACGAGAAGATGACCGTCTCGCCGCCGCGCGCGCGCACCTCGTCCACCATGTGCACGTAGCGGTTGCGCTTCTCGGGGTCGGCCGCGCGGAACAGGTCGTCGGAGATGAGCAGGGTCCCCACCGCCCCGCGGTCGACGGCGAGCGCGACGTGCTGCGGGCCGTACCACGCGCGCAGCTCGTCGGTGGACAGCATCTTGTGGAACCTGGTGTCAGCGGGCGAGCTTGCGAGCGGGCGCGGGGTGAGCCAGCTTGCGGCAGCCTGGCGAGTGGCTGCTGGCGAGCCAGCACCAAACTTGACCCACTTGTCCAGCGCCAGCCCCTCCTTGGCAAACTTTGCGCCCTGGAGCATCTTCGCGACGCCCGGGTCGCGGAGCGCCTCGACGAGCGAGTGGACGTGCGGCGTGTTCGAGTGCACGCGCAGGAACTTGGACCGCGCGGCCAGCAGCGGCTTGTTGTTCGTCTCCGTCGCCTGCTGGAAGATGTAGTCGTACAGCGTGTCCTTGGTGAAGCCGGGCGACGCGATCACGACGACCTTGAGGCTCTCGAACGGGATGAGGCGCAGGATGGCGGCGTACACGGTGCTCAGGAACGTCGCCATGGCCTGGGGTGAGCTCTTCCCTCCTTCTCTATTCCGAGCTGCTCGAGCCTCCTCTTACCTTATCGTGGCTGCTCGTCCCGCTCCGCTTGCGCGGGACGGGCACGTCGATGCGCTGCCGCACGACGGTCATGTGCTCGCTGAGCAGGCAGATCGCTGCCGTGCCCTCGCCGCAGACGACCGCGCCGATCTCCGCCCCGCGCCCCGGCCGCGTGCTCTCGCTGATGCGCTCGAGCGCGACGCTGTCCCACCCCGTCGCCTTGGTCAGCCGGAACTTGCGCCCCCGCTCCAGCTCGAGCGTGTGGTACGCGCCCACGCGCACATAGTCGTTCGCCTCGGTCACCTG